>CM073779.1:38016731-38203550 GCA_037158775.1 Hetaerina titia
TTTCCTAGAGCACGTAGAAAAGACGCATGTTAAAGAGGTGTTTGGGAAGATGAGGGCCAAAGTGCGAGTAGTTGTATGTTTAAAAGATGACTTCTTAGAAAAGCTATAAGCTAGAGAATGGATTTAAAGGCGGAGATGTAATGACTTAAATTGTTTAAAAATCACAAAAAAGGCGTCGTATTTTACGGCACGAAAAATAGGCTATTGATGAAAGTAGATTATTCTAGGCTGGAGGCTTCTGAGATCAACATCTCCATCAATATAATATCCCACAAGCCACCGCAAGGGCATGTGGTGGGGGGCGTTGGGATAACAGCCGTTAATAGAATAAAAACGCAAGCAAAACTTACGAAAACATGCCAATTCACAATCATAGAAACCATTTACTTTTTGGAAAATCCAATTTTAATGTAAGCGCATGCAAATGTTTATACTAAAACAAACACATGCATGACCATGAACCTGCAGATGTACTAGATGTCTCCACAGTGTTTAATATTGTCCTCGCTAGTAATGTCTTTACTATTTCCATAATGGCTTTGGTTTCTTGCAATTATGATTCTTGATTGTTCGAGGAAAGAACGAATATTTTATCTATATATACTGGAATCTGTCACTCCTATCATTTCTTTGTGTTCTAACGTACCCGAATAGTGTAGAGTAATAGTAATTTCCTTGGTGTCATAGTTAAACTCGTGTGTTCTGAACATTGCTTATAGTCTTTGTCTCGTTTGTGGTCTTTCTATCTCTAGCGGTTCCCAACCTAAGACCCGTCTTTTGGAGGAATTAGGCTGATTTTTTTCTGAACTCAGTCGTAGTATTCATTGACTATATCTCCCAAGCATTCCAGATGCCAGCGGCGTATTCAAAATTTGGCCTGGCTAAAGTGGAATAACACCTCTTTTTAACTTTCTCGTCACATTTCTCCACCACCCGTTTAGTGAAGCCGAGTTTCTTTGAGGCGTATCTGTCTCGTATTCTCCTGAAGTATGCTACCATGAAAGAAAGGTCTGGTAGTGTAATTTTCCTCAGATACCTTCTTCGATATGCCTTAGTAAGCACTGAACCATCTTTTTCATAATTAATGTCTTCCTCATTAATTCTTTTGCTCTAAAAATTTTAAACTGCACTTGGGATTATGTTAAGTATTAATCCCCATTCATTATAGCAATCCAACATTTCCGAAATTTTTTATAGCAATCCGAAACAAAGTCTCCAAAGAGTAGCCTGAAATCTGCTGTGGTACTTATTTCCCTGTATACCATCGTGTGGTCGGAAAGTAATCTAAGATTGCTACTAACGTGTCAGCTCAAGTTATTAATGAACATTAAGAAAAGTAGCCTATTACACTTTTCTGGGGGACGCCCTAACTTACATCTAAATCCGTTGAGCACTCTACTTTTAAAAAATACGTTGCAACAAGCCATGATCCCAGATGGTAAAATAATGGCGTTAGAACAGAGCTTCGAAAGCCGAAAATGTTTTACTTATGTAGTAAGCACTTAGACTAATGTGCAAAAAAAGCGGGTGGGAACATATCTTTCTTGGAAAATAACCACTTAATGTGCAAGTACATCTTCTAAAAATGAAACTAAAATGCATCAACGTTGCGCCTTGGAAGACTTTAAACCTAATGTATGTACTATACCAGTACATGCACAGTAACCCTAAAGCGTCCAAGTCATATGTCAGGAAGTTTAAATGGAGGAGCAAACAGTGGCCTGCTCAATCGATTGTAAGTATAACATCTACAATGATTGCGAGAGAAAATTCTCCTCAAGTGTTTTGACAAACGATGTTGCCACCGAGACTTTCCCAGATATTATACATACAGAACTAATGGCACGTGTAACAGCAGATGAACACGAAAATGGCTTAAAGAGATTAAAGCCAAGAAATCTCTGGTTCCTGAACGTATACTGGCTAGGGTTTTAAAACTGTAAGCTCATAATATCGCTCCCCCTCTCGCAGTAATATTTAACATTTCCCTCACAGAGTAAAAAGACACTAAATATTTGTAACCCAAACAGAAAAAGCAAATGTTTAAAAGTGTTGACAGGGTTGACTTCAATTACAACAACTCCATTTACCTTATATCAGTTCGCTTCAATGTCTGAAAGACATTATTTTTATTTCCATGATGAGATATATCGACAGTATTAGTTACGATCAGCAGATATTCAGGAAAATCCACTCGGGCGAGATTCAATTAAGACTCAATTTGTGATTCCGAAAGAAGCTTGGACTATTTATTTTAAAAATTGAAAACTGGAAAAGGTCCACATTAAATTGGTTCGTGATACTATTACAGCATGCGACTAATATCTTACATAACTTACTTTTATCGAGCAATAACGGCCAGAAAGTTTATACGATTTTTCGATTTTCAAATGGCATTATTATCAAGGTTCCTCAATGTAAACTAATATATAAATTAAAGCTCACCTGAATATCTAAGAGCGCCATAGATTGTGTTTAAATATTTCAGTCAAAGGAGGAACAATGGATACTCCTTGATGGGGCTAGCACTAAAAGCGAACGAGTGACCGAGTAGGACATCAGGTAAATGTAATAGGGGTCTTGCTGTTCTTGACTTTTGTTAACGATTAGAGCCTCTAAGTGAATGGTAAGATTAGGATGTTCGCGGACGACGGGAACACTTACTGGGAGATGATGAAGATTTACTGGTATGGGAATGAGGATTGATTTTTATCAGCAATGGATCTAGATTGTATTTCGAAATGTGTACAAAATTAGTAATGACCCAAAAACATAAAAAATGATGCACTTAATATATGAATGCGCTTTCACACATCTGGAATGTTTTTCTGGCAAATCCCTTCCCATATGACTGCATTGGGCAGTTATGTCATTTATTTAGTGCCTATTACAACATTTCCTACCCTATTTTGTAGGGTTTTCTAGTCCCCCCTCCCATTCCATATTCCCCTCTGTGGGGGTGATGCCTCATGCTGCCCGCTAGCCAGCAGCGGAGTGTCAAATTATCTACCTTTGATTTTGGGGGCGGGGACCGTGAGTTACATGTCCATGAATTAATAGAACTTCCCCATCTTACTTTCCAGTTTTGCATGATCTGTTTTAATATGACGGAGGCTTGTCTTGTTAGTGGTTGTACGTCGTTTTTATCCGCTACCTATTTCTTATAATAACGATCTATTTAATGGGTAAAACTAACACTTGTTTTGAATTAAGACTTCTTTCTAGGAACTGGGAACAGAATATATAACGATATGAAGAAAGAGTTAATGTATTTTTAGAAGTTTATGGGGGGCAGTCAAATGATAACCGAACATACGCTACAACAACCAGTCCGCGTACTAACAAGGATATCATCCAAAAATTTGGTGTAACTCTGACAAATCTTTATTCAGTTCTTTTGCCACAGAAAAGGCAGTATCGGAACGTAACAACAGTTTTAAAACCTTTAACACGGACAATGTGTTGCGGCGGGTATTCTATTTCCATTTGGCTGCCCCTCGTATATGAGAACATTTTAGCGATACATCAATAATAATTTCAATATTCTAGGTTTAACATTAGTTGATACATTTTTACTACATTCTAAGGTGCATGCATTTGCTAGTTGATTGTATTCATGCGTGTATGTTACAAAGATTTTTGCATGTGTTCATGTGCCACTATGGGTGTCGGTAAGTGCAAACATATTGATTTTGCATGTGGTTTTATTCTCTTTTACGGGTGGTGACTCCACGCCATATGGCCTTGCGGCGGCTTGCGGAGTATTATATGGACGCTGATAATAGTTATAAGGACTGTCGAAAACCTATTTATGATTGAGCTTGGTAGCATCGGAATATCAATTGAAAGAGAATAGAATTGATAGAATCACTCTAATAGAATTTATATGTATAATAGTCGCACCTCTAACAAACAATAAATACCAGGAATTATAGAAATAACTTTCGAGGCTGTGAAATTATCTTACGTAATAACTCCTCAAGCTACCATTGATTTCGTGAGTAAAAAGCTAGATAAAACCTTAGAAAAATATGTGGACCCACCAGACGGTAAAATACATAATATGGTATGGAAATCATTTCACCAAAGTGAGGGAGAGCCTCACCGAGGTGAGGAGTCGGCAACAGTGCAGCTGTGAATTTATGCGAGGAGAGTTTTCAAGCCAACACCTCTTGACAGTATGTAGGAAAGTTTATGGTTCCAATAAACGTTAAAATGGACACTCGTAAAACTAAAAAGGCATTTGTCACTCGTTTATGAGGAACCATTGATAAAATTATTCTCACAGAAGTGGATAACAAAGGGTTTATCAATGGAGACAATACTTTTGCGTAATTGTTTTGTACGAACAGAGATCAGAGGGCTTAAGGTGCGCCTTATCTCCACTGGTTGAGGATAATTTAAAATCGGGAATATTTCAATAGCAATGAGCAAATTAGCGACATCATGTGGTGTGCGATCATAACTGCTGTTCGACTCGGGATTGTGCTGTGTAACTAAAGAAACTTCCGGAATTTCTAAGAAACGGCTGTATGAAAGCAGATACTGAAGGACTCGAGAAGAAAAAAACTAAACAAATAAAACCTAACGTGGAAAGGGCAGTAAATCAGTAATTCATTGGTACATAAGAGAGCTGTGATTCCTACGCAAGATACTAGACGTTACAATTTCTCGATCATTGAGTAGCCCTACGTAAATCCCTCAAATTGAAGGTTTTGGCAGAATTGAATGAGAAAGTGAAAGAAGCTATAAAATTAACTTTGTATCTTAAGAGTTTTCAGCCAAACGTGTCGACGCTAATGAGAAAGAATTCTTAAATCAAGACATTTGCTCTTTTGACCAAGACATGGCTGACCAATTAGTATATGGTAATGGGATCGTTAAAAAAATATATGAAGGTCATCAAATCAATAAAAAGCAATATCCTAGGATAAATAAGACTTGTAAAGGTCCGGGGTTTCACTGCGTCTTTAAATTACGTAAACATTCAGATACTTAGAAAGGGAGATCAGAGGCAAAGGTTCAGCGATGCGTGGGGTTTTTCCCAATTCACCCAGATGACGTAGGTATAACCTTTTTTCTCCTTTCATCGTTCCGAATAGCTTCATACTGATCATTAGGCAGAGATAACTGACATCCTTCACTCACATCTGTTCCACCTATTGGAAGCAATAGAATTCTAGAAATTTAATGAAATATTGGAAAAAATTGTAAAACAATTTATGTGAAATTTTGATAAATTCACCATATGTGACGAAACTTAATTGCAGTAGTTTATATTTACATTAATTTGCCATACCGTCCTAAATTTACGCATGAAATTTAAACCATATTTTAAAATCCGAACTTTTCAAAAATTAATTGTTCAATTACACATCAACGAAGGAATATGGGCGTTTACTCATGAAAAAAGAAAAAGGCCTTCAAAGGATACAATAAATTATCAAATTTATTTCTAAAACTAATTAGATGATTACAATAATATGGTTATGATTAAAAAAAATCGTAATTAGCTTTGCTTACATTGTTTTGGTTAACAACTCTATGATAAAATATTTATGTATTGAAATGCACTAAAGTAATTTTTCCTCATGAAATATGACCATAATATAACGTATTTCCCAAAGAAAAGGAAAGACCAAGTACTATTTTAAAGTACTTGGTGGCTCCAACCACATTGTACAGGGAGATAATGCTTCGAATAAACTAATGTATTATTAGATTTAATGTGTTTGCAAGGGAAGAAGAAAGAATTGGAAATTGAAATTTTATGGGTCATGCTAAGTAAATCAGACGTTTGTTTGACGGGGTATCTTTATAAAAACTTTAATAGCTATATCTATATACCGCATTCTTATTTTTATGCTAGCATGTTTGTAAACAAACTGTTTTGAAGACTTAGACTCTTCATTAAAAAGTGGAGACATAGTCAACTCCAATTTTTTCCGCATTATCTATGTAAATATGATCATTTGTTCAATCAATCTCATACATTATAAATTAGCAGAATTTGCAAATTATAAGAACTTTCGCAAGAATAAGTTATACCATCATTTAATTTTAAGCAGATGTCTCGGATTGGAAAAGTTTGTATCCAGGTTTTTCCGACAAAAACAGTTGACAAGACAGTAAACCCTCAACATCATCCAACACGTGCATACTACGAGGTCTGATCAGAAAGTTCCCGAACTATATTTATTGCGGAAAAATACTTTACTAACAAATGATTGGTCAAAATTCCCTTTACTTGGTTAGTCAAGTCTCCTTTCCATCGTGAACCCTTATCTCAACGGTGATTCCACTTTAGGAAACATTCCTGGAACCTTTCTTCACGAATGCTCATATGCTTTTCCACCGAATTTTTCTCTGTCTCGGGAATGGGAGCTAATCTTTTTTTTTTGAGCGGGTCTCTCAGTTTGGTAAACAGCAAAAAGTCACATGGGGCCAGATATGGTGAGTAGGGTGGTTGGGGAAGCACACCGATCTTGTTTCGGCTAAAATCTTACAAGTTCTGAGAGATAATTTAGACGGCGCGTCATGGTAATAAAAGAACCACTCGCCAGAACAACGTTGCTCCTTCAAAAAACTAATTTCCGCGGATGCGATTTTTCGGCTCACTTTAGCACTCTTTCATGTACATAAACAGCCATAATTAATCAACAAAACGAGATATCTGCAACGTGATTGAAGGCAGTTTTTTGGGAATTTTTCAGGGGCAGAAAGTATTCTAGTGGATTAAAAAACAACCAAATGGATACTTACTATTAAAAAAGGTTTGGAAAGTTTTTAAAGAGATCTCGCTTCCCCCTCCAAGAAATACGGATGTTTCTTCTTCTATGTAATGCCGCTGATAAGTTATTTTATACAATTTAAAATACGTCCACTAAGTATTCATAATTTTATAAAATTGAGGTGATATGAGCCCCACCAATGCTTTTATCTCATTTTTTCTTACTCAACGACAAAGTCGCAAAATTAAGTATATAAGGTGCCTTGGCTCGCGGTATCAATCAAGAACTTAATGACTTTTTTGGGGTCAACGTGGTCGCCTGAGGGGTGGAAATGGTATAACTATGGTACCCAACAAGTGAGAATAAGATTAAACGTCCAACCTTCGTGAACTGGGTAAACTTCTCATTGTCCTGGGACCGTATTTGTCAATGGTGGACATCGCTAATCAGAAGTAGAGTTATACATATTCCACGATTTAAATCTAAGAGCAATTATTTTTTAAAATATGCCTATTCATTATGTCGCTTATAACAGGTTTGATATTATATTTTTAATCTATATATCTTAAAAAAGTTCTCCTGCTAAATAAGACTCCACCGTAACGGCATATTTTAGATACCCTCATGATATCATAGATCCAGCTATTAATATCAGTTCATAACTTCGTACCTAAGGTATATATATTATAACTAACGGAGGGCACATAAACCTAAGAAATACTGCAAGTTAAAGATGAATATATTGGCCGGCCGGGGAGACTTTAGGAATTTCGTCCAGGCAGGCTCGATCACCTGAGTATCACCCAGTAACATATGCCTAGCATAAAACTGAAGTAATCAACAAGAAATCACATTAACAAAAAGCTAGTCTCATATTAATTCTCCCCCTTAGCCTGTTTTGCATTTGAGTTGTGATAAGTGTAGTGGTTGAAAAAAAATGTTCATTAATTTGTTATTGGCAAATATGCTAAGAGAAGGAAATCGAGAATATGGGAAAATGAAGACAATATTTGAAAATTCAAAGCACGATATTACGATTTATTCTTTCAATTGACTTGGTAGGCTGTACCCTACATCGGTAATTAAAGGAAACATGCTGTAAAGGTTGAAGCTGTGTCGGCTCGTGTACCCTCTACTGGGTCTTTCTTTGTCCCATGGAAATGAATCTTTGAAGATGAGGAGAAGAATGTCTCAGAAGATCAAGGTTTCTTCGAGTGTGCGAAGGAAGACATTTTTTGTGCCAGCGATTCTTGAACCAAAGCAGTAAATGGTAATATTTACATTGATGGTCGGTCATGAGGTAACGAAGTGGGCTCATGACCGAGTGGAAGTGCGTATGTAATATACCCGCCACTGTTTATGCTAAGAGGGAAAAGAGTGGTGGATCATTTTAAGAACTTAGTATGTGCGGAGCTCTTCAGGAATTTCAAAGGGGCATTAAATTGAATCCCCAGTTCACCATAAGTACAAATTACTACGCACAGTAAAACCATGGACATCGCCCGAACAACCTAGATAGAGAGATTGAGTGAGGGTGGAGTGTGGTAGGAAGTGGCAAGAAGCTTTTTAGAATTCTTGAGGAAATGGAAATTGAGGACAAAGGGGTTCAGCATTTGAAATTATCGGGCTTGCGAAACGTAGGGAAAAGTACATCAACAAAAGAATCACACCCGTTTCCTGATGCTTGGAATGAATATGTGCCACCCGATTGAATTGAAGGGGATGCCTCGGATGCGTAAAGCGAATGTATGGCAGTAAAGAGAAGGGACTGCGTAGGACAATTACGAGGGGGACTTGAAAAAGCGTCATACTAAAGAGAAACTAAGGTTGATTTACCTCTGACAAAAGGAGCACTTGGTAGATGGAATGGCTTCACGTGCTCACCACAAATGAGAGCAAATTCCGAACATTTCAGCACCCTTAGATAGGCTCCTTCCAATCATTCATCAAAAGGCCCTCCTATGTAACATTTAGATTAAGAAGAGTAGATAAACCTCAAAATTTCTTGGTGGTGTATTTTAACCACCTTAAAAATTTAGATTTTTAAACTATTTTCCAGGTAATTCTCCCAAAGCTTACCCGTGTTCAGTCTTCGTCTTAGACGACATGATATGATAAATTATCTATGATAAATTATCATTCGTAATCAGGTTATTACTATTTGTGGAATCTTGTTTGATAAAACTGTTATTTTTGACCAATCGAATAATCGTTTTCAAGTTATTTAACGTTGAATGATTCGGAAACCTTCCATTCAGTTATCAGGGCTTAAACTCTCATGATTCAGAATCCAATTCATACGAGCGACTTTCTGTCCAACTCAGTCAATATCTTTTATTAATCCGATTTCGGTAATTCATTCCAGTCGATTGCGTACCCGCCATCAATACTACCTAATTTGCAAATATTTCCTCATTCCAAACGATCCAAATATTTAAAACTTCCTTTTGACATTCAAAGTCTTTTTTCACTCATGAGTAGATGGTTCTGACCTTTGCCTCCAATCTGAGAAACTTAATTTCTACGCTTTCTGGCATAAAGGTCCCCGAAATAGATTCTATTGCTTTGAGCTTCCTGTGATCATATTTTCTCTCTGGTTTGAGTAAAATTACTTTCACCCTAAGAAACACCTACATGCCAATATTATTTATGCGAATGGAAATATCAGTTTGAACGGTCATTCATATAGAAATGACAGGTTGAATACAAGGGTGGTCTGAAAAGTTTCCGACCTAACAGAGGTACAAGAAATTTTGTCCTAAATTTTCTGAGTCGGATACTGTGTATGTGGGCACTGTATACTGTGAGCACAATTCTATTTCCATTGGTTTGATTTTGAACTGGAAATTTTTCTAAGTTGTTGCCTTGTATATTATATATGTATTGCTAAGTATACCTTTATAAAGAAAGGAGAAAGGAACACACATAAATGACGAACACAGGAGAGCTTTGTAAGGCGGAAACAAGCAGACCACTGATGTAAAAATATATTTTCCTCGACCGGGACTTGAACACCGGATCTCTCCACTTGACGGGCGGATTCTCTAACCATGCTCTAATGAAAATATTTTTATATTAGTGATCTGCTTGATTCCGCCTTCCCCACCTCTCCTGTATTCGTACTTGATGTGTGTCCCTTTCCCCTTTCCTTATATCTATTTCTATGTGAATGAATATTTGTTCGCCGTATGGCGGGATTTCGTGTTTGAATGTGTATTTGGCCAATGTGGCTCGTCTCTTCTTCTGGCTATGCGTGACATGAAACGCACCGTTCCTATCCTTTATGATGTTGTATTCTTGCTAACCTACTGTCCATTCTCCTATTGTGTTGGTCTATTTCTCCTTTGGTGGGTTTAATGGCTCCCTAACACCATCTCTTGGCTAATGAATCGGAATAAATGGCGCTTTATAAGATCGCAGATTTCAGTGTAAAGTACAAGCCCAAGTGGTTTGAGCATCCGCCCGGCAAGTGAAGAGATCCGGTGTTCAAGTCCCGGTCTAGGAAAATATTTTTACATTAGTGGTGTGCTTGATTCCGCCTTCACCACCTTTCCTGTGTTCGTCGTTTATGTGTGTTCCTTTCTCCTTTCCTTATATATATTTCTATGTGAATGAATTTTTATTGGCCGTATTGCGGGATTTCGTGTTTGAATGTATTTATATATACATACTTTTGGTGTATTTATTACATATATATATATATATATATATATATATATATATATATATATATTGGTGTATATGTATATATATATATAATACACATAATATACATATTGGTGTATATATATACACCAATAATATAGACCTTTAGTTACGGGTGGTACCCTAACACCCCCCACCACACGCCCTTGCGGTGGCTTGCGGGGTATTAAGTAGATATAGATATGTCTAAAAAGAACGTGAAAATTGAAGTTTTTACTACGCTCACTGAAGAGAGAAGGAAAGAGGTATTAGCAAATAGTATGAACTTCCGCATTGAAAATATTAGCCTGACGTTTTTCCTAGATGTATATATTATTGGGCTCGCTGAATTTAATTTTTCATGGCATTAATTTTGTAAATTTACAATGGTAGATTCGAAAATGAAAGGGTTCATTTTTTCATGAATCGAAATAAATATTTACAGAGCATATGTGAAACTATTATGAGAGACACTGAATTTTTATTTCTGAACTTTTATTGAATTACTCTTTGCTAATTAGTAGAAATTGTATAAACCGTAAAAATACATACTCTAATCTAGATTGGTTCTTATAAATATGTCTCTATTTCATTATCAAATCGTTTCAGGATAAATTAATAATCAGAAAAAATTAATGTAAATGCATTAATGTAAGCATTTAAAGGCAATTTGAGGTTTAATTTTGGCCTCCTAACTGGTACACCTCCAGTCGTGGCCACTACCAAAACTAACATACACGCTGGTGTACGACCCAGTTTTTTACAAGAATTTTCGAGATCCGTGAATCCAACTCCGCTTCAAACCCTATCCTCTTCTTTCCTTTTTCACACCCCCTGCCTCTTACATTTTTTTACCTTAATCTTTTTAACCCTTCTGAGTAGATAATTAAGCCGTTGTGCAGTAAAAAGCGATGTTCCGCCTAATTAATCTATGAATGAGAACTTAGCTTTACATTTCAAATAGAACTATTCATTTGTGATTCTCACATATCCCACACGTAAATTAAGGTCTAACTGGTATGGTTTTTCATGTTCAAGGAGGCATTATTAATCATTGAGGTGTATATACAACGCCCAGTTAAAATATTTGAAAGACATGCGTTTTAAACCTAACTAAATTTTTTTTTATCTATATTTTTTATGATCGCCAAATATTTTGTACGCGAATTTTTAATTGAAAATTTTCAACATGGCTTTATTTCAATGATTATTACCCATTGACATAATCTTACATGAAATTAAAATCAAATAACTTTTGCTTCTTCATTACACCCATTATGTTAGCAATGGAGTGTATTTCCCCTATAAAATAGCGAAATTGAAATATTTTGATTGAATTGTTCTGGATAAGGAGTTTAGTCCAAGTTTGGGGGTAAATGATAGGACGAAAACCGCAATTACCAATGGTACTTTTGCTAATGAACCCCGACTTGTACAGTTGTTTCGTTAATTGTGATGTCAATCAATTTCAGCCGGCGCGTCGTTGGTTGTCAATCAATAATTCAACCTATTGGTCAGGTAGAGGATGTAATGGGATGGCTTAATGTAGATGAAAGAGGATTGATCTGAGGCATACGAATACAAACAACTCTCGATACGACTTTTTCTGTGAGCTTATCCTGGGATAAACAGTAATCTACCCACCACAGGCTCCGGGGAGCCCGGGGTTTATGGATTTATCGTAAGAGAAGGCTTTAATTGAAAGGTGGTGCACCAGTGGATGGTGGGAACGTGCACTAAAAACGGTATAGGGATGATATCTGCACGGCTCGGTTTAGTTTCCATGTCCTCATTGTTCAAAATGGAGCATAGGCTGGCGCAAATTGGCTCTTATCAAAGTCTAATTGTACATTGACGGCCATATATAAACTGCAAGTAACCAAATATGACGTTCCTGCGTATTTACAATGTAAATTTATTGCCTAGGTATCTTCGTCGGCCAGGAGTTTGACTCGTATACAAAGCTTGGAGGCGCAAATTCAGGAATTTTTTACCATTCTCTATTTTTACAAATTCTTTATTTCAAAATAATAGTTTCATTTACCAAATAATATATACTAAGTCTGCCCCAAAAGCAGTAGGACTGAGTCGATCATGAAAACATTATTGCCAAAATTAATAAGCTCACTCAAAAGTCTTCAAAAGAGCACTATTTTGGGCCCACGCACCGCTGCCAGCGGGTTTTCCTCGCCTCGTACGACTTATGGAAGGCGGCACCCGGAATTCTCCTTATCTCCCTTGTCACGAACTCTTGTAACGCTTCCACCGAGCCATTATGACGTCCTTTCAACAGAGATTTGAGGTGGGGAAGAAGTCTTGTGGGGCAACTTCAGGGCTGTGAAGTGGCTGACACATGGACGAGAAGCTCTTAGCAGATCCGCGTGCGAGTTTCCCTTTTTTAACTCGAGAGCACTCGCGGCACTAACTTCGCACACACCATGCTCATGTTTTCAGTCAAAAGTCGATTCACATCAATTTTAGGGAATCCAAGTTCATCAAAAATCATGCGAAAAATTAATCTTCGATCCTTGACCAACAAAGCCTTCTCGCTTGCAAAATGTTTGTACCTTTTTTAGGATTGAAGAGCGTTTTAAACGTTCGGCGTCTTCAGCATCTTCTCTACCCTTCCGAAACAGTTTGTGCTCCTCAAAAACATCGATCTACCCATGGTGTTATCACTATAAGCTGCCTTGAGCATGTCATAAGTCTTTTTCCCGGTTTCGTCCAGTTTCACTAAAAAAATGATGTCGTAGCGCTCTTCCAATTACCGGTCCATGAGAAAACGTAACGAGGTCACGGTATACATATTTCGTAAACGGACGAACTGTATTCCGCAAATGCTGGGAGTCAAACGCTACCAACCTCCAACCATTCCTGAGATTCCCCTCCCTCGAACCCAGGCAGAGAAACCGCCGCCCGTCCCTCCCTCTATCCGGGAAAAATTAGCTATTACTTTTGGCCGAGGCCTTGTAAAGGAAGTCGAAAAAAGCTGCGATGACGTTTGCTCGAGTATGAACAAAATTTCGGCATTCACAAAAAGAATCAAATTAATATAAAAAGCCACTGTAATTTAAATTGCGGAAATATTTGCAGCTCAATATAGTTGTACCAATGTAATGGTGGGTGAATGAATTTTATAATGAATTAGCAGGACAAAATAGCGTGGGAGAAAGTTTTAATCATTCAAGTAGTGAAAATTTAGATAAAAATAACTTAAAAATTTGCTTATCTAAACGTATCTCGATAAATAATGCGTCATTAATTGTTATATTTGGTTTAAAAGTGCACGGAATCTCCTCTTTTGTATTATGAGATCGGTATTGCTTAATGCGCTGTCTCTATCAGCAAATATATTAATGGAACAATTATTTTTTAATATGTATCCTAAATAAAGTATCTGAGCATTAATGTGATGATTTTAGGCAAATGTAATCCTCAATCATCAAAAAGGAACAATTCTTACGGTACTATAACTTTTTTAAATTTTCCTTGGACAGCGTTATGCTAGAATATTAAAACAATTCAGAATTGGATCAGATTTGAATTGAATATATTGCATACGTTCATTTATCCTGATTCACTCGAATGTGAATATAGTGACCAACAGCTTGGACAAACCTGTCTAATTAATTTAGAACAGCTATGAAGCCATCCAACTGATACTACAAAACTGAAGAGAGAAAAGTTAAATTGCTCCCATTAAATTAACACAAAATCTCTCCAGGCCTTGCATTCAATGTTAGTAAATGATGACACCATGATAGAGATTTCCGTTTGGGTCCCTTCCTTTGATCCTTGTCTCTCTCGTACTTGAACGAAATCACTTCTTAGGGAATCGAATAGCACAGAGTTTCAACAAGAGTCAATAAGTAGACGCTCCATGTGTGGCTTGCAAATAAAATTTCTCCTTTCATTAGATTAAACCACATATACATATTTTATGAATTTTTAATAACCAGTAATTAATACTGCATTAGGTTCGTTATGAGGTAACAAAAAATCATAATAATTTTTAAAAATATATATTTTATAATGAATCGAATTTATTACAGCTTATTTACATCTAATTTTCCGAGTAAATGGTATTATGGACGAGAAAAGGGAAAGCAGTAAATTAATTTAGTTAGGCGTTTATTTTCTCAAATACCTAAAACTAAATATCATGTGTAAAATTTTAATTAGCACATGACTAAATATTTTGTGATTCACTGGTAGGTAAGCATCAAATCAATGGCATCATGATTTGTCGCCATTTGTCTAAGAGAAGCTCGTTTCAGGCAAGTCACACGCATGCTAGTTTATGTTATTTTCAATGGGTCATATATCTTGTCAGGTTTCCTTCTATTTTGACCATCGTCACCACATAATGAATGTAATACGAGAGCTCAGAATATTAAAGACAGAGTGAAATTCCATTAATATATGATACTGTTACTTTTAAATTAGAAATTAATATTGGTATCCAGGACTTTGTGTTAAATTGTTACATCTTTGTATTAGTCCCTAGGATTTCTGACCCGGAATCATATGGAATCAGTATTTAATTTGAAATTTTCAGCAAAGTATCATTCTCAATGTGTCACAGCTAAAGACTCAGGTTCAGATATCGCTAAAGTTCCTTCAATTATTTTAATTTAGTAGTCAGCGCCAGGGAATATCTGTCTAATTAAAGTAAGCTCCATCCCAATCTTGTTGACCTCTATCATTTCCCTGGGACAAGAGATGTTAGTTAGCCAGAAAGCTATTTATGAAGCGTAGAGTTGTAGTATCTTGTGCAAGTTCGCGGGAGTTGGAAGAGTTCGCGGCAAGCGATATCTTCCACACCTAAGCAGGCGTTTAGGAAACTTTTCCTTTAATTTTTTAAGTCTTGATTTAAACGTGTAAAAGAGTTTGAAGATGAAGTTTTATCGATGATCACACTTTGAATACTTTGAAGTCCAATTGTTCTAGCCAAGAAGCTTATATTTTAAATTTTATAGTATCATATATTTGCCTACCTTTGCCATCTGAATCATCCGTCGAAAAATGATGGGCCCTATAACCTTTCCTTTCTTAAAGGGTCAACCTTTAATGCTATTTGCAGACAAGCGAAAATGGAGTGAATTACAAAATCTATCATCAGTGAAAAAGTGGATCCACAAAGGGAATGTTTTTTCACATCTGGCATCATTCTGTCCACGTGTGCTTCGCCAGCGTAACGGAATCACCCGCTTCCTATCCAATTTGAAGGAAGCGCTTTCGTGGCCTTTGTCGATGGGGCGGGAGCGGAAGAACTTCAAGTAAAACAAAATGAAGGAGCATCAGATTGCGGGGAGAATGGAATCGGATCGAATGGGAGAATGCCATGAGAGAGGATATGAGAATGGAAGCAGGAACTGGCAGGAGGGAGAGAACGTAGTGGAAGGATGGTGTGGGTTTCGAAAGCGAGGAGAGAAGGAATTTTGGGTTACTGGACGTCGTATCGATTTCCAACATTTAATTAAATTTGTTTTTCGTTCTAAAATCCAAGACACCACAAAAGCATTGACGATAAGTAGAACGATCTATCCTGTTGATTTGTGATCGTATGTATTCAACCATTTAGAAAAACTTGCTTAATTGCTTAAAGAAACCTATCTTGAAAATTTAAAAAGATTGTGGTGTCTCTCTTTTTTAACCGTGCACGTGGCAAATATGTTATGACCGTAGAAGAAAGATTTGAATTGAATATCTATCTATTTCGTTGAAGTACTCCTTTAAATCATTTAAGATTTAATTTCAACATTGACCTCATCTATATACCCACGAAATGTGCCGGTATATTGTTATCAGTACCACAAATTCCACCACGTACGCTTAAATGAAATCCTTTCCCAAATACCAAGTCGAAATAATAACACCATCAATTGTCTTTTGTCAATAGACAATGAAAGTGGGATTCCATTGTAAATAATATAAAAGGCATGAATAAGTAATTTATCATTAATTAATTGTTTATAAAGATTTGCAAATGGCGATCATTGACCTTAGATTTTTTTCTAGACTTAAAACAATGACTACTGACCAGATGCCTGCTATAATAAGACCAGAATTCTTAGCATGTTCTATGCTTTATTTAATATCTTTCATTTGTTGGAAATGTCATCTTCAATAGAAGTATATTATTTATATTCAAACTGTTGGCACAGATATTGCTTCGTATTTCAATTTCTTTTCTCCGTTTCTAACAAGTCGTCAAAGTTTAACTAAAGTATGAAAAATTGTATTTAACCTTAAAAAATGTTTTATCCTTTGAAAGAACGAAACTTTTGTAGAGACATCATGCTGTAAACAGAGACAAAGCCAAAGTTTTGGCAAAAATAATTGAAATCGAATATGAGATGCCAAATAAATATGGATATTATGTGCTCTACTCTATTTCTCTTCCATCTACCTCGCGCATTGAAGTGACCGTTCTCACCGACATGCATGTACTATGTAAATCCTTCCATTATTGTAGCTCATTTGGCTCACGGTAGGGTAGTGGGCTAAGGAGGCATTTTCCAAGAGCAAATCTACGGGGACAGAAGCTCTCTGGGTGCTCGAGTCGCCTATTGTCTACCACATTCCTGATCTATGGTCTATTTTGCCACCACATAGATTCGAAATCCTTTTGTCGGGTTAAATCCAAAGCACCTTTCTACAACTACATGTCCTCGCTCGCCAAACATGTTCCCTAGTAAAGATTAAAGACATTGCTAAATCTGCGTATGCTCCCAATCTGGAGTTTCTGCCCTTTTCGATAATCATCCGCCGACTACAAGGTGTGATCAAAAGAAGACTCATTTTATCCTGCGCAGACCGTTCAAAGGATTGAAACAAGTAACAGTACACCACCTATCAAAACATCTGATGACTAAAAAGAGAGATGTTTCGTTTGTTTACGTCGAGTCGATTCGCAGCAGTGTCTTAACCTTATAAAAAAGACGTTTCAGGCGTGATATGGTGGAATATCATGATTAATTAAAACTGGCAATTTTCCACAAAAATAAAATTTTTATCAATACGACCGGTTTCAATGTAACTACATCGGACCAGACCAGAAGATGATGTAGTTACATTGAAACCGGTCGTATTAATAAAAATTTTATTTTTGTGGAAAATTGCCCATTTTAAAATGTCTTAACCTGTTCGTCACCGCGTGCAACGCCAGCAATAAGGAGCTAGAGGAACAGCGCGTGTGCTTGAAATTTTGTATTAAACGAGGCAAATGTGCTACGGAGACATTTGGAATGATTTAGCAAGCCTTTGTTAATGAAGTTTTGAGTTGAATCCAGTGTTTTGAGTGACACAGTCGTTTCAAATCGGGCAAAACCTCTACAGAAGATTCGCGAACGGGGTGGCCTTCCACTTCAACAGACCCTAACCATGTCAAATTGGTGAACGATTTGGTGCGGGAAAATCGCCGTTTAATGGTTAGGGAGACAGCCGAGGAAGTAAACATTAGTTTTGGACCCTGTCAGACAATTTTGATAGAAATTTTGGGCATGACGCGCGTCGCATCAAAATTCGTCCCGCGGGTGCTGACTGATGATCAGACACAAAAACGTAAGAACATTAGTCAGGAACTCCTGGATCGAGCCAATGCCGACCCAGAGTTTCTTAATGCCGACTCATCTTAAAACCATCGTAACCACCGTGACGAAATCTGGGTTTACGGTTATGATGCTGAGATAAATGCCCAGTCTTCTTAATGGAAAGATCCTCATTCTCCGCGACCAAAGAAAGCTCGAATGTCCCGGTCCAATTTGATGGTCAGGCTGGTGTGTTTCTTCAATTAGCAAGGGCTGATTCTTTACAAAAACGTCCCACAAGGTCAAATTGTCAACAAAGATTTCTACTTTAAGATTACGAAGAGGATAAGGGTCGCAGTGAGCCGAAAGAGGCCGGACATGTGGAGAAACGCATGGTTTCTCATGAGCACCACGATAACGTGCCGGCTCACACAGTGCTGATGGTGACAGTGTTTTTCGCCAGAACCAGAACTTCCGTGTTCCCGCAGCCACCCTACTCTCCAGACGTGGCTCCATCAGACTTGTTTTTTAATTCCAAAGTTAAAATCAACCTTGAAAGGGTGCCAATTCGACTCTATTGCGGACATTAAAACTAATTCTACGGTTCTAATTATTATAGCTAATCTATCGGCTAAGCAAGATTTTGGATGGACGCCAATACAAAATATATATCTTGACTCTCCTAACGAAACAAAACACTATGTTCTACTTAAGAACAAGTCCCTCGTCATCTCCACTATCTCCTTTTCCCTTCATTCCGTCCAACATCCCTATCCTTTTCCTGCCTCTTCCTCATTTTCTTACCATTCTTCCCTCTATCACAGTCTTCAAAATCCTACGGCCAATCAATATGCTTTGAATCATTTTTGTCTCCTAAGGATTTATCCCTGCAAACTCCTCTCCATCCCCTCCATTCTTAGTACTTCCTTATTGTTTTTCCTTTCGGTCCATTTCACCTTCTTGATGGTAAGAATGCTATTTCTTGAATATAAATTCATTAATTTATCGAACTATATCTCACTTACTTAAACGGAAGGGGTGTTTTTGTATGCTGGAATAGGGTAATTTCTTTTTATTTTTAAGTATATTATATGGTGTGATTCTCTATTAAATTTAAACATTTCATTTTGCCACAATTGCGTTTTTCTCTTTAAAATTTGTGTATACCTAGATGATAGGAAAAATATTCCTTTGTTTGACCATATGCTTATCATAGTCCAATTGTATTTCGAGTGGAGTGGCTAAATTGTGGCAAAAGATGGAATATAGTAGGCAGAACTTGCGCATAGGTACGATAATGGGTTGCCGCGAGTGAGGGATCCCCGTAAACGATATTGTCTGAAGGCAAAGATTGACGGACGTTAGGACAATTTAGGCCTGATATGGAAACCGTAAGGCCGTTAGGAAAAATTCCAATATTGGCGCCTAAAGGGAGGAGTTAAATTGGTCGCCAAAATTTAAGGTATGCACTAGAAAAAGAGTTAAAAAGAGGAAAAGAGGGAATGAAGATACAGTACTTTAGTAAGACCAATAGAAGATTGCTATGTAAAACTTCTTAAAAATAGGCTTAAATGGAGACAAAAGTAGCAGGAGAAGTGCTCAGTGGCCTTTACGCGTTGATGATATACGATCACAGACGACCCAAATGCTCTAAATAAGTAAATGGACTGTGGCCACAGAATTTCTTAACGAAATGGAAATTCATTTATCGTGTTTTTCTGTATTTTTTGCACTACGATCTCGGTTTTAAATATTGCACTTCATCAAATGCAAAAGTTTTCGTGCATATGTGTGTAGATATGCACATTATCGTGATTTACTTTTGCTCCGTCAGGTGGCCACTTTGTGAACACAATACCGAATTCTCTCGCAAAGATTTTATCATATTTCCTCGATGTTAAATTTAATTAAATATTATCTTTGCTATATGCCAAAAACATAGCTGTGAGAGCTCATGTCATTTAGGTAATGTTTATTCACCCAAATATTTGAAAATTACTGAAGCACTGTCATTTGTAGAAAACTGTAAAAATCCTATTTTCAGATACATTGGAAGTTATCTATTGGGATTCTCTCTAGTACTAAAAAATAATGAATAGCGATCAATTTGCTGTTCCGGATGACTCCCGTTGACTTACAATGGGTAGGAACCCTACTCATTCTGTACACATACTCTGCTGTGTTTTATCACAGAATGTTTGAGTACCATGCATACTTTAAGAAAAACCTCTAAGTAGTCTGCCTTTTTCACAAAGCATTTTTTCACAATCTCTTGAGGGCAGACGGTATTTTTAATATATCTTGATCGCTGGCCACAAATTATTATTGAAATTATTAAAATGGAGAAAATTTGATCATATTTTGTAGAACACTGTTTTCATCTCCAGAAACTCCATAGAGATATCTTTCAATACCAATATATATTCTTCCTATGCATCTTAAGTTTTATGTATTTTAAGTTTGCAGTGTTTTTCAAGCTGAATTCTCTTATACTTTTTTTTCTTTTAAATACATTATATAAGATAAATTCAATTGCATTATGTTGTTTCAAACTCTGTTAAAGATAACGACCGTTCGTGAAAATTCACTCTTCATGCAAAATGCTCAAATTGCGTAATCCATCGAGAGTAATTTGAATCATTAAAATGTCCCTGTAGTTACATGTATTTTTCCAGAACAAAAAATGAGAAATTTTGGCCCCCTGCAAAAATATCCTAACTTCTTTGAAGTAAAATAATAAATAACCAATCCCGGCAACGATATGGAAATAAGTTGATCATGAAGATCATTAATTAATCATTTTATTGATATGACTCTGAAATGAAAGGAAATATTATTCTAGTATACCTAGTATTTCAAAATATAAGAAATCATTCAAAGAAATCTTGTGGAGCAAGAAGATGAAAGAGTCAAAACGGTACGGAAACGATAGCGCTTGTGGCAACGTTATATATAAGTGACAACCTGGATTCGTTTGTCTGATGTTAATACAGCCTATTAGGTAATGCAAAAATAAAACCAACCCAAAAAACCCTTTACTTCATGTAATGGTCTTCTTCTAATTTCCGGTAATTACTCAAAGATTTTCGTGTTCGTGTTCTACTTGACCGACGGGTAGTCAGTATTGCGTACATGAGGTAAATGTAATTCTACTGTTTACAATTGCATTAATAGTTGACATACTTTATGCTATAATAATCGCTCTGATCAGCCTCTAACTACGGTAATAGTACTTATCATATAGGCACATACGGAGCTTTCAAAACAATAATTCTATTTTGATGAATTGAACTCTTTTGGATTGAGCATTTTAAGGAATATCATTTAATATATGTGAATGGAAAATTGGTTTATAGACATCTGTTATATTCCTTTGAATAACGGATTTGAGAATTAGCTTTCGTACATGCCAATGGCCGTGTTTCAAAACATGGTGGAAGAGGATTTTTTCCATTATACTTTGCAAACCTTCCTTTGAAATTAAATTTATTTATTTTTTTATTTATCCTTCGTCCGAAGTTGTTGTCAATCAACGCTTGTTGGTAAGAATTACTTTTATTTTCTTGGTTGACAATTCCCTCAAATCGAACAAAAAGAACAGCTGCTGGTTTAGCTTTAAACCCACAATAAAACTGTTGACTTTAAGAATAAAAATGTAATTGCTAGTACGGGAGATCCTTGTCAGTTAAAGGAAAGCTATTTTTTTTAGAATGTAAAGAAGTAAGTGGGTAAGAAGAGATAGTTATGCATGAGAGTGCAGCTGCTCCGTCAAGTGAATTTGCGTGACTATTCGGAAGAATGCGTATGTAAGGGGATGAGGAGAAAGATCGTTGTAGTGTAGATTTCTAAAGGCTATCATTTTCCATTTTACACGTTTCATTAACCAATAAGTTAGTCAATAGTTGTATAATATATATAGGAATTATTTTTACATGCCAAAAATCCAATATACAATATTTTGATGACTTGTTTTAACAAAATTTAAACTTTGAATCAAACCAATGCGTCATACCAAAAACATTATTGGCAATAGCATATCGTATTTCAAGTATGATGCTAAGCTGTGGAATCAATTTGTCATAGTTCGTTAATACGAGACGCGTCGGCATCGAATTTAACCCCGTCTCTCACCTTGAATCTGTGGTTTAATTAACTTATTAAACAAGAATGATGAATTACACTCGTGATTGGAATTGATACTTCGTTTGGTATCGTGTCTACTTACTTAACTTAATTATGTTAATGCTATTTAATATACAATTTTTCATATAAGTACCATTGAAGAAGCGTTTTTGGAAATATGTTTATATTAAACAGAAAGTTTATCATAATCAGAACCCAAGCTTCTGTGAGAGTCGATAATTCCTATAACGAAGTTAAAAAGGGAAATAAATATATTTATCAGTAAAATTATCATTCTAAACAACGATTAATCGAATGTACTTTAAATTGAGAACAAATTTAACACAATTTTATTAATCTTAATATTCTGGAATCAAACCACTCTGCCATGAAGTACAATTGCCGGCAATAGAATATCCTATTTCAAGTATGAAGCTAATCTGTGGAATCAATTTATCATAGTTCGTTAAGACGAGATATGTGCCGGCGTCGGATTAAACCCCATCTCTCGCCTTGAATCTGGGGTTTAATTAACTTATTAAACAAGATTGATGCATTACACTTGTAATTGGAATTGATACCTCAGTATGAAAACTCTTTACTTTACTTAATTATTCTAATTATACCTACTGGACAATTTTTTACCCAAGTGCCATTAAAGATGCCTTATTAGAATAATACATACGCTGAATAATAAGTTTGATCATAGATATGATCTCATACCAAAGTTCAGTAATAGTCGGTATATCGTATAATGAGGTTCAAATAGGAACTACATTTATCTGTTAGTGAAATAATCACTTTGAACAAAGACAAAATGCAATTTCACATTGAAAACAATTTGAAGACAACTTTTGGACTCTGGTGAAAACTAAAGCATTCATACTTACACAATTTAATTCAATTTATTAAATATTTTATCGTATTCTCTGCTGGAAAAAGTAAAACTTTTGATTCCAAGCAAGTGCTCTACGCAATGTAACAATTTCAGAGTGTAAAAAGAATTCGCCTTGACCGGGATTCGAAGCCGGATCCCTCGATATCCGGCCGCGTGCTTTAGCCAGTAAGGCTACCGAGGCGAAGTGATAAGAATATAACTCAAAAGTTGAGGTCGCTAATTTTTTTGGACAAATTATAGCATTTAATCCATCCCAAAGACTTTCTAAAGAGAAATAAATGGAGATATACCCTTAAACGTTTCCAAAATTCCCTGAGAACCATCACGATACCGGAGAAAAGAAATACCATCAAATGAAGAAAGAAATAATTGTCTCTCACGTAGGAAAAGAGAAATTTAAAGCTCATCAATAAACTTTATTCCCGGTGGATGCATCCAATCTGCCGAGCATTCTACTCCCATGTTGGACTTTGATGTGGGGAACTTGGTAGCCTTTTTCTATCTCGAAAACTTACGCATGTTTGTTTTTTATTCCGAGTTCTTTGGCTGCCTGAGGTCCATATATAGACTCTTTCCTCCGATCTCATTTAAATAAATCTTTTTAGCGCCCCTTACGTACTGAGAACAAAAGGGTAAGGCAAGTCGCCGACCAGGGTGATGAAGGGCGAACTCGTTGGGTGGAAGAGAATATTTTACAAGGCACGATAGGGGGCAAATGGATGGCCGGTATAACTTCATAATGACGCTGGCATTCTGGAAGGGAAAAGGTACTGGGACAGGAATAACAGCGCACAAAGGGAGCATAAATCCCGAACTCGTTCAAAACGACGGTTATTCTCCCATCTCTCTTCTGCTAACCATCTTCTACGGCACTGCACCGCGAGGGCACGAACCTTTTATCTTCCTTCTTTTTTCTGAACCGACATAAATATTTCCAATAACATCCTTGCTTTATTATAACATTATTACAAGAAACAATCCATAAAGATGCATGAAGCTCTAAGGTCATGTAAGCTCATAAGGTCATTGGCCGGTTATCATGCTAGGAAGTTTTGGACATTTATTTTCGATGAATTGATATTGACCAACTAGTTTTGAAAGGGATGCTATTGGGGTAATAATTATCTCATGGCCTTCTTTCAGTTAAAACAGCCAGAAAAATTATAGAATTATTGATACCGTAATTTAACCCCACTATTCAATCAATATTGAATATTTAAAAAAATAATTATGAATATTCTCAGGAAAATTGTAAACCTAATTATAGACGCGGTAATTATATAATTTCACGTCATTATAGCTTTCAGAAGTGCTAATCGTTAAATGGTTCAAGGAATTAAAGTTCAAGGTGATGCAAATCCAACTTGACTACGCATCAATAAGTTATATTTGAAAATAAATGCCAACAGTTACCTAACACATGTTATTATTTTTGATAGTCTACCGTTATATGTAGGTTTAAGATTAACTCAGAATTGTTATTGCTACATTTTTAGTTCGTCCCGTACGAAAATAGCATAACAAACCACATGATATTAACTATTCTAAAATACCGCTCAATTACGCATATTTCATCCTCCCTCATTCTGTCCAACTTGCCTATGATTTTCCTGCCATTACCTTGAGAATCGAACGTTCTTCTTTCTGTTAAAGCGTTCAATATTTCACCCCAAAATTAAATACGTATTCGGCTTTTAGTTTCATACTACCTTTGAAACTCTAACCAACTAAATATAATACTGGAACTAACTAAATATTTAGTCTTCCTCCACCAAGTGTAGTATTTCTTCACTTGTTTATCTTTCTGTCCATTTCTCCATTTTCAACTTTCTTAAGCAAAACAAGCGTTGATTGGATAGTTATGAAAAGATGGCTAAGAGAAGTATAGGATAGGTTAAATGGGCAGAAAGAAAGGCATACAGGTTAGTCAGTCCTGTACCTGTACGCTGAAGTTGAGGTATGGTGGAGGAGGAGAGGAGATATGTGGATAAAATCCAATGGGGATGAAGAAGTTGGATGCAAAGCATTTTGATTGGCGATTGGATGTTAAAAACTGCATTGTAGGAGTAAAAAGTTTTTAATCGTGAAAGAAGTAGGAATAGGGTAATGATTTTGCACTACTTAAAGGGTGGAAGGGCGAAATGTAATTGTAGAAGGGTTTATTTTGGTTTTGGATGTAAGATTGTTTTTGTTTGATCAAGCGATGAAAATCTATCGCTATTGCAGAATACATGCATAGTATATTTTAATGCAAAACCTTTCTTAAACGGTATACTTCCAATAAAATAAATACAACATTTATTGGGCTCTAAAATTGTTGATTTTGGCTTGAGAGTAATTAACTGTTTTATACGATGGTACTAAGTGAAATAAATTAATTTCACAATTTTAGTTCAACTTTAGTCAGTTTTATGAATCATGCTAATATTTTGACCGTCGTTCATGAAATTCTTTTCGAATTAGATACACGGTAGACCACTAACTTTGGCTATGTATCATATTGTTCTAGTTTCGGAAATAGGACACTTCGCCGCAAGTAACGTTGGTGCTTTCCCTTTTAGCTTCATGATGTGGGTAAAATTTGGTTGCTTATCAGGTGCATGCGGTTTTTTTAATGTTTTGGTTTTTAATTTTATATTTTTTTACAGAATACCTTCGCATATCCCTTTATTTAACAGAGAATTTGTGAATTTCTCAATATTTTTTTATTTATCTTTTTCATTTTCTTCCCCTCTAATAATGCATCACAAATTTATGTCGTATTCCGTCGTCCATCTGTGTTAAGGTATTTTCATTTGAAAACTTTCACGTTAATTACGAAGGACGATGGTGCTGAGTCACAGATATTTCGAACCTCGTTTCTATGCCTTTATTCATACGTAACTATGACACTGGTGGAGCAAAGAAGAATATAACAAGGTGAAAAAGGCAATGCCTTTAAAAGTCAAGTGCATTGTTTGTCTCTCCAACTCTTAAACATGACCAAGTTGACAGCATGAATATAAGGATAGACTATATTAAATCAATAATTGAAATATGAATGAATAATTGAAAATAACGAAACTTAATCCAATATCAATTATAATAAGAAACAGACAAGGCCACATTAAGCTTAAATTTCTTTATCGACGATTAATGGGAAATGCAAGGAATTAAAATAGGTTTTTGCCTGCTTCCTTAGCCATTAAAAACATAAAAGAAGGTAACTCTTAAAAGTTAGACGATAGAAGTCATCTTAGTAAAAGTCTCAGAAACCATATATTGGGAAAGTATGGATTAATAAAATAGAGTGGAATAGGCAAAAGATATTTTAATTTCACATTCTATTTGCAAATGTTGTGCCGACCACATTGTTATTAGGCCACCGCTATAATTCGAGGCAAATACTAATGGAAAGAAGAATATTTCCACTTGGATAAATTTTCTTGAAACAGGTTTCAAATAAAGTACACAATTATTTGTCTAATTAGGGCTAACGAAATTTTCCTATATCTTTACAATCGCGCTATACGCTAATTTATAACCCGGCGCCTGCTCTATGCTACAATCATCGAAACTTAATAATAATGTATAAAGATATTTCTACAAAACTTGACCAGTGGCAAATATGAAGACAACTATAGTGTGAATAATCGTGACATCAATTTTGAAAAAAGTTAGTTTGTTAAATTTCAAATCTTTGGTAAACATTCCTGATATTGTTTAATATTTAAAGAAATACTAACGAATTTTTAAAGTTAGAATTGTTCTTTAGTCTATAAGATTGAAATGTCTACTCGCCTGTGTAATTTCTTAATGCACTGCCAGGTTCAACGTACACACTCAAGAAAGAGAGAAAGCTTTCCGCCTTAGGAAATAAATTTTCCTGTAAGTATAAAGTGCTGAGGTGGTAATTACGAAGATATATGCCTCCGGTAGTTCCATTGTATCAGATAAAGTCCTCGAGCATACTTTGAACTGGCGGAATGTAGCGCGTCCAATTTTTACTGTCCCCGACCTTCAATATAAGTCAATGGGGACTCCTTGCGACGAACTTGGGGTATTTTAATGAAACAACGTCTCAACTCTACCAACAAAAGGAGGGCCTTATTGTTCTGATCCTTTTTTATTCGCTATTACCTCCCTCAGGAAACAATCACCTCCACCCGAGAGGAACCAAAGCTTTTCATTCGAAAGCTTTCGTCACCGCAACCGAAACTCACTGCACGCAATCTGTGATGGTCGTGGTCCCTTCCCTGTACCCCTTACCCTCCTCCATCTTAATGTCCCAAGAGCGATCCAATATTAGTCGGATCAAGGAGCTCTTTGTGTAAATATTTGGGATCCATGAAATGTCACTAATGGCCACCCTACGCTCCAGTATCGGTAATTAAAATGCTGAAAGGTGCTATCTGCCGCAGTTCACTTCAAAGAAAAAAATTATAGTCATTTGAACGTAATTTTAAAGGAAAATAAAACAATGAACTTAGCTTCATTAGAAAATGCTATATTTTTCCTTTGAATGGCTCTTATGTAGCTGTATTTGCCGCTTGTGACATACTAGCTTTTTAAGCAGGTATTTATTTCATGAGTAGAGATTCTTCTACACGACATTTCGAAGTTATACTTTGATGTTTTAAGGTTTACTAGAACCCATGTATATGACAACACTCGACTGAATTGTATCACGGTTTTTACTTTTATTAACCTTAGACTTGATTTCCAATACCTATTATCATCGTACTCCTATACGATTCCTTTTTATATACGAGCGTCGTCAAAACCTAGTCCCTCGTTTTGTTTTACCGCGTGGAAATTTATATATTTTCACTAAGTCTAAACCTATATACAAATATTGATTTTCTTTTCCCTTGCTTATAATTCCTTTTCCCTTTTCATTGCATAAAATTATTAACTATTAGAACCACCAACCAACCGACCAACCAACCTCTCTTTCATATTATCCGACTTAACAACGTCGCATTTCATCTACAGCATAGGATTATTAGTATGTCAAGTTATCAGTAAAATTACTATTAAGAATTTGATGAATATTTCGGAACGAAAAATCGGCCAGTTAGGTGGATATGTATGTCTGTGGGTCTTTGTTCGAAATCAGAGTGATACCTGACTAAATCATAAAATTAAAATTCCAATATGAGTGCATTCACTTTATCAAGAGAGCAAATCTATTTCGGATATAAAATATTAGTAATTTCAAAAATAATATTCACGATTGGGAAAGTTTTGTGGAACAATCATATTTTTATTATCATATATAAATTTTTCAAGGACTACATTGGCCCACACGCCATGGATGTGCTAATTTTATTCCACGAGAGAATAAACCTGGCAGTGTAAACCACAATTATCGCAAAGTAAATTTAAAAATACATTTGGAGAGTTTTTACGTGTATGCCTAAAACCTACAACCTCGGTGTCCGTTTTATCCAATTCTATAAAAATATATATTTATCTCTTTTAAATCTGTTTCTCTATTATTTTTCCCCAAGATACGAGGTAAAAATTCGAACTGAAATTTAATAAGGTCGGGAGAAAGCTCTTGGTGTTTCAATTCATAGGTATTTGGTATTAAATCTTGTTTTCTGAACGATAAATGACGCTGAAATTATTATAATTTAAATCATAATAGATGGTATGATTATTTCTATGCTCTCGTGTGTTTCTGTTAAAATTATGTACATCATTTTTCAGGACAGTATTGACGATAAAATGATGAGTTAAGTGGTGATTTCACTGTAACCTCACTCAATCGTCATTGGGGGATGAAATGATGCATATTTCACTTGTTTGAGAACATTTATGAAACAAGATCAACGTATTGAAATTCATTTTGAATTTGAATTTGCTCGACAGAAACACTGTTAAGCTGTTCCTTATGATTTGCTCCTCATTCGTAAAACGCTATCTCGACTTTAGTTTTCTCTAATATTCTCTGCTTCATTTAAGCCCAGAGGAAATGGACTTAAAAGATGCTACTTCACATTATCAAGTGCACCTTGTAAACATGCACATGTGCGCAATGAGGAACTTCCACACAAATATTTTTAGTAGCTCTATCTATTGCTCAACGTATCTTTCCGTCTTCCCATCAAAGGTCCTTCAGACTAGGAGGATTGAGATGGGGTGGATGGGGAAGTGTTTTCCTTCAGGGACCCAGAATGCAAAGGGTTCCTCGAGACTCGCAAGTCTTGAATAGTTACCTCCAAAGGAGACAGTTGACTGAGATTTTCTTAAAACATATCAGATTTTGTGGCGGGAAACCGGAAGCTTTTTGTGTGGACCTACACAGACGTCAAAACGTGGAAGAACCAAGACGATCTTGGTGGAAACCGCCAGGAGATGGGCGGAGTGGGCCCAGTTTCTCTTTATTAAGGTAAATATTCGATCACCTCTCTAATCCCAGGCGTTTCAATTTCTTTTTCGCGAATAAAAGTTTTTAAGTACGAAATACCTCCCAACCCCGAGGAGATATAGATACGGTGGAGCTCGGGAAAACTATGAATATCCCTTCTAATCGAATTACTGGTAGCCTCACTTGCATCCGAGGCGCGGACTCTCTTGAGACTGTTTCACACTTTATTCTGCACCCTCTCTTTCAGATGATTTTATTTCTATTTTAAATGGGGCACGTATCAAAGGAGATCTTTTTCATTTCATAATTCACTGAATAAACTCTATCCCCCACAACCGATGCTGTCTTGACTCCCAACGGTGTCGAACTGGAAGAGTCTCCCCGAGGTGACATCTTCGATAAGGACGTTCCACGTCGAGGCCCGTCACTCTCCCTCCCCCGGGAATATCCACCCACGCCAAGAGCTTTCCCCGAATCCTCTTACCCCCCAACACACAAGGCGCCACTTCGATGGGACAACCCATTTCTCACACACACGCACGCACGGGGTTAGTATGGGGTGTGGCCCCCGAGGGCGTTCACCATCGCAAAGTCCGATATCCGCCTCCGGAGGGACATTCCAGAATCGGCCCTTTGACGTGCGGTAACGTTTCTCTTCCGAGCTCGCATCCTCCTCTCGTCGCACCCATCCTCCAGTCGCTGCTTTTCACGCCCATCAAACCCTCTACTTGCACCTGCCCTTCCTTCCGACCCTCCCCAATCCTCTTAAGAGATCAGACGTTAATAGTTTGTGCTTTACAATTTTCGATTCGGAGTATACGCAAATAATTTGTACTACATACGCAAATAATTTGTATATCATGCGCAAGCCACCTCACCACAGAAACACACTACAAAGTACCCATGAGATGTATCGCGTGAAAGTGCGGATTGAAAATGTTGTTAGAGGATAGACCTGAAAGTGTTTAAAGGAATTAATAATTGCTTAATGAGGTCCTTTAATATCATACATAATTAAGATAAAACAGATTCCCTATTCTTTTGCCCTACAAATTAATCGAAGATGTCGCAGGTATACGATTATCAGTCACGAGGGCAAGTCGCTTCCCTAGCCACCCACCGATTTGTGGGCAAAGGCCAACTTGGAACTTCCATGAGTCAGGTTATTTGAAAAACCTGCTACTCGAGGTAAGCGTAAGCACTTACGCTTAGTTCGAACTTCCTCGGGTTGGCATCTGAGTAATTCACTCACAGGGGAATAATGGGCATTGCCCTTTGAACCCCGAAACCCCTTTATAAGGCTAGTCTTTCCGAAGGGCAGAAGTCTAGTCCAGGGATCGGTCAGTTCCGTTAGTGTCGTGTTACCCAGCATCGACCGGTAAGCCAACTAGTCAGATAGAATTCCTGACTCTGTGGCACTAGTTTATTGGGTTCGAGTCAGATAGGACCGCTCTGGTAGGTCGAGTTGCCGACCGAAGGACTAACCGTCAAGACTGGAATCGCCAGATCGCGGACTACTGTACCCCAGGTCGAGATAGTCGGTAAGTTGGGTGCCACCACTTTCAACTCGATAATCTAACCTAGCTTGCCCCTTGATTGTCCCCATGACTGTAAGGATTGAACCCCTGAAATAAAATTAATACCCAAAAACAATAAGAATTTACCAATGGCTTTCTATTTACATGACCCAACATTCTTTAACTCCCTGTGACAAAGCCATCTGAGCGTTAGAGGTCCAGAGTTTTTCCTCTATTTCAAAAAATAATCCATTCAGATAATTTATTGTGCAAAAATTCAATACTATATTTTGAATTAGTTGATATGTAATTTATATTTGTATAAATGTCATTAAATATTCAATACTGTATCAGGAGCAATGGTTAAAATGTGATTCATGCTCAGTTTGCCTATACAAATGAAGGCTGAGACACGTGACTGCATTACAGTATGATGACCCCAAGAGCTCTACTGGCAGAAGCTCCTGGTATAGCCACCCATTCCAAAAAAATCAAAGGATTGGATCCAGATGAGAGGTTGTTGTTGTAGCGTTTTTTCTCAGTGAGGCAGCTGGAAAGGTGTCTGACCCCAATGGGGTGGCCATTGAATGATATTGTCATGTTAAGAACACAATTGAAGAAGGCAATGGTAAACCACCTCAATCATTAATCCCAGGACTGTTCGTGATTGACAGTATCAGTACAGTGGTCTTGTATTGGAACCAGGGCCTGAAAAGTAATGTTGTCTTAGACTGTTTTGCTGCTTTGCTCTCGTGGACAGCCTTTTGGAATTTTGCACAGTTCAGTAAGGGACTCGTATGTCCAATACTTGTCTCCACCAGCAATCTCATAAAGAAAATTCCTCTGGGTTTTGCCAAAATAAAATTATACATTAACATGGAGTGAGTTCATTCCCTTACTTCAACATCTTCTGTTTAAATTATATTATCTATTTTCCTGATATGTGTTTTACAGAAATCATCAATACACATGATTTAAATGATGGGTCAATGGCAGAATTTTGTGACATTTTGTTCAAGGTTTAGATCACTTTTTATGAATGACATGTTCAGCCAATTTCCTTGGTAACTACCAATTGAAATATATGTATAACACCCTTAAGTTTATTTCACTCTCTGAAATTTGAAGCCCTCCCTTATTTTCTATGGTGACCATTTCTTCAGTGGCAAACCTTACAACCTTTATGTGGAGGAAGACATTTTTTTTTCTCAGTAGGGTACTTGAAAAAGGACAACTCATATTCAGGTTAATTTCAGTTTGGAAAATTAATATATTTGAAATGGCAAAATAGATTTTCCTAATCTCCCTCTACTCTCTTCTGACTGGATCAGTTAATCCATATCACATGACAAAAAGATGGCAAAGAAGAACTCATGAGTTCACTTTATATTCAACTACCAACAAGCATGACTTTTAAAGCTGCCAAAACTTGAATATTAACTTGAGAAGAAGTAGAAGTCCATTGATAAAGACTAGGAACCCAAAATTTATCCAAACAAGCTTTTTCTGAATACAGGCTGAAAAACCTAAATAAGAGATGATATATTTCTATTCATGTTGGGGATGGGGACTAGAATGACATGTCATACTACTAATAAGATCACTGATGGGAACCATATCACAGAAAAAAAGATTTTTCTATATGCTTCATGGATAAAATGGTGATTTAATCCATACAGTAGACAAAATAAATTAAGATATTGCAGAAAATATAAGTTAACTCAAGCAATTGGAGATTTATTCGAAGCCTGTAAAAAACTACTTATGTTTTCAAATGAAATATGAAGCTAAGCAATGAGTTCACTTAAGCAATTGACGATTTATTTGAAACCTGTAAAACACTACTTACTCATATTTTATCAAATGAAATATGAAGCTCAGCAATGAAGGCTTAGTTATATGGTAGTCCATTATCGCTCAAGCTTCCTCCCAACAACCCCGGCCCTCCTTCATCATACCTAACACTTTCTCATTCATTTTTCGTTCTATTTCACCTTTTATATAGTTCTCTACATTCACATATCAAAATCCTCTAACCGATATCTATCACCTAGCTTCAATGACTAGGTTTCCATGCTGTACTAAACCTCCTTCGCCAAAGTTTAAATCAGCCTTTTCTTATCATCATAACTCATCACTCTGTAATGTATACATTCCTGGTAGTTTAAGCTTCCTTCCTGAATGTGATTCACATTTGTTTGTTCTCTACCTTCACCATTGTGGTTGAATACGCTGCAGAGATAGGTAAACTGTTAAATCTACTCTACTTTCTGAACTCCTTTTTAAATATTAAACATTGCCCCTATCTTTCTAGATAACTGCTTATGCTACATTTTGCTTAAATTAATTCTCATCTCATGTGTATCACGATGACTTTCTCTTACCTCAGCAACGTTTGCAACATTGGCTGACTGATGGACTAAATCTTAATCTATTGAAAACCTAATTGATTCTATGAAAGTTTCAACAAAGTTGATCCCAATGCCTAGTTCTCTCCATCTTCAAAAATTTCCCCCATATATGGTGTGAAAAGAATATATGATAATGGAAATCCTGGTCTTAACCCTCTTCAAAAATCTTCATTGACTTTCCATATTCCACCTTTATCTTCCCTTTCCCAAACATAAACTGACCATCTCCTATGTAGCCATTTGTACTTCTCGCCATTATTTATTCTTTGATCCAAAATATAGCATTAAGCTGCATGAGAAATCAAATGTTACTCCATCGTCCTCATATTTATATTTATCCTTCCCTTATCGTCCTCCCCTTTCTATTTATATTTTATGGAAGCAAACATTGATCCGAATGCCTTCTAGCTAAATTTTTCTTCAAAAAATGTTACAGATTATCCCATAACCGTTTACCATCCAGTTTTCCTAAATCCTCTGCTAGTTTACTCTGGATAAAAACTATACCACCTACTCTATTTGATTTTTTGGGTAGTATCCTTCACATTTCCCAATAAAAAAATATGGAGCCAATATTTTCTTATCTATACTAAATTCTCTTTACATACCTTGACTTGATTTCCTCTACTGATTTCTCCACCATATACGTACAGATATTTTTAAATATCTCTTGAATCTTACTTATGTTGCTCAATATTCTTTCTGAAATATCTTTAATAGAGTCCACCCTTACAGAGAATAGTTTTACCTTCTAGCTTCCACGCATCTGAGAGTTCTTATGTGTCCCTTTTTAAGAAAACTTGTTTTACTATTCCTCATCAAATCGTTCTTTTAATCGGACTGCATTTTCAGTCATGCACCCTTCTCTATAATTTTCCAACTCCAGATTATTATTAATATATTTGTGTTTCTTTCTTCCAAATTCAGCACTGCCTTAACCAAACAGTGTTTTCCAATCCAAAAACATTAATTTTTCCTTGCAAGGACCTCCACGATTATTTTTTCTTCATTTTCTGGTACTGTGTCTTGTTTGTCTTGTCTCTGTTTCCTTGTCAGTTTATATGCCAGAAAATGACCAGGGTCTTTAGTTTAGATTTTACCTCTGATAATGTTCACCCAATTGGGGTCAGATGTCTTTGCAGCCAGCTCACAGAGGAGCAGATACTATGTGGATCTCATTACAATTGCATATTCTGCAAGGGAAGAATCAATACTTCAATAATTCAGTTATAGTTTTTACTTTACTTTGGTGGTCAAAACTATGATCAAATTTAGAATGCAAATAAGACTTAGGTGTTGTCAGCAAATTAATATCTTGCATCTTCTTAAAAGTGTGTTTGTCTGCTCAATTCATGAATGAAAGGGCTCCCAGTTAATTTCTTCCAAAATACCAATCACATTTACGATTATAGCAATTTTTTAACAAACTGGCAGATATTCTCTGAATATTTTCCAATTCCTTAATCACAATTTACCCTATTTATTCCCAAATATATGCCTTGAAAATCCCCCAAAAAATGCTCTCTTAAATGATATAAATAAGTTCTTTTATCTAGTTGTCAAAAATGTGTAGCAAAGTTGGTATCTTGCCTTATCCCCTAGTATCTTCCATGCACATTTTCTTCTCCAGTGCTGTTTGCAAAGGGTGCTTACCACACTAATGTTATTTCCTGCTATAAAGTCCTATCACTCCATCTCCTACCTTGTTCTGATTGCCTATTCTAAATTGTCCCATACTATCTCTCTCAGCCCATTCCATCCAGTCTCCCATTAAGATTTCGTTCTCCCTTCAATTCACTCCTCCTAGGCTCTCTTCCAGTAGTTGGTTAGCTTTATTTCCACTTATATATAGCTGTAAGTTGGCATTTACACCTGCAGTGGCATGGTGTACATTAACTCTCCCTTTTGCTTTATCAATTGTCTAATTGATTAATCAACAAAATTTGACCCTTCTTGCCCATCCTAATAGGGGTAATATTAAATTATTCGGCATTGCACTGAGGTCTGAGCTTTCATTTTTGTACTAAAGGTTACCATGGAAAAAAACTTTCTAATTAAAACATGAAATTATTAAAAATTATCTACTGGTTGAGGTAGGTTTTGGATGGACACAATAAGCCCCTCTATAACTCCATTTTCATCCTTTCTCCCCTCATTCCGTTCAAAATCCCTATCCTATACCTGACACTTCATTGCTTGACTTAATCCTCCCCTCTATCAGAGTTTTTGACAAGGCATTGCCAATTAAAATGCTCTGCATCCATTTTTCCTACTTTCTTAGGATTTTTTCCAACTATACCCTCTCCTCCCCCTTCATTCCTCCTCCTCCAACATTCCTAGCTTTTCTTACCTTTTTTTTATTTTTGTCCTCTTCACCTTCTCCACTCCCACATTTGAAAAACCTCTAATCTGTGCATATCATCCTGCTTCAAAGACCACACATGAAAAAACATGCTCCAAATCCAATTTTTAACAAGCCTTTTCAAGAATTCAACAATACGAACACTAAGACGACGATCAGAGTTCAGTGCATCGCGAACTATTCGCACATTTTCGTCGGTGAGTGTCGTTGATGGGCGTCCAGGCCGTGGTTCGTCGTCGACCTCTTCTCTGCCCTTCACGAACATCTGTGCCACCGAAAGATCATGTTTCTGGACATGGCTGAGTCCCCGTAAGCCTGGTTAATCATACCGACAGTTTCGGTAGACGATTTCCCAAGCTTTACCGCAAATTTGATGGAATAACGCTGCTCCAAAAGCTTCGGTATCGCGTTCCGTGACGTAGGTCGAGCGTGGAGGTTCGAGTTAACAGAGCTCCTCACTACACCACAGCTCAGAGCCGACTGCCTTTTTCAGCGTCGCTTGCCAACATACCCCCCTCCAATCGCAGCCCGTCAGAGGGGTGCTGGGCGCGCCTGGAGCGGCGGGAAAAAATCAGTGCACTTATCTTCCGGACAAACCCTGTATTATCAAAGTCTAACAAACCCAAAAAAATGTTAAACATATTACCAAAATGGTCCTCTGTCATTTTCAAACAACGTACCTATTTTTCTAACATACTGAAAACCACTGAGCCCTTATTTAAACCTCTGTCATCATTAAAATCACACCAGCTAAATTCTAAAAAAAAAGCTAAAATAATGTAAAATATTTCAAATTTTCACCACTCCCAGCCTCCCCTTTTAACTTACCAATTTTTTCCCATCCCACGTTACTCCTTCATCATCATCCCATTTTTTAATATTCAAACTAAACTGGAAACACTGTCCCTCTTTTTTTATTATGCATGGCACCACACTCCTCAATATCCAAATAACCAATCAACGTACGTTGTGAAACCATCTCCCACATAGCCTCTCTACCATTTCCTCAAGTTGCCTCATTCCTCATTGTGTCCTGAAATGATTGTTTTGAAGTGTCAATAATGGCAGGGAAATGATTTCAATCTGGAAAGTAGTTAGGTTTTTAAGTGTGGCAATTGTAATTGCATTGATTGCCAAGAAATGGTAGATAAAAAATGAGTTCTGAGGGTTTAAAAAAAAAATGAATAAGGGGAGATAGGCCCAAAAGCAGGAAATATGTGCTATGACTATTGGGGATTATTCATGTGATGCATGCCAAAACGAACTCAAATTGACTGGTATATTGGGCCAGTTTGAAATAATATTTTCTGATGTGGCATAGCCATTAGATATTGAGCTCAATGTGATACATTCAGCATTCTCTTCCACTTTTAAAACAATTGGGTAAGGATTTTTGGAATGGTCATCAGAAGTCTCATCGCATTTTTTTTTATATTGGCAAATTATTGCTGTGAAGAGTGGGTTTATTTTCAGAATCATTACTCTAGACCCATGACTCATCACCCATTAAGACCTTATGTCCAAAACCTGGGTAACTGTTTGCAGCTTAGAGCAGGTCCCTTGCAACTACAGTACAAGTTTCTTAATATTAGCAAGATAAATTAAATATAACAAGATGGCTGACGTCCATTTCTATAAAGTTATTATTACTATATATCTCCAAAGCCTCCATTTTATGCATATCAATCTGCTTCAATACATCATAAAATCCTCCGATCTATGCAGATTGTCCTGCTTCATTGAACATGCATGAGAAACAATGCTCAAAATCGAAGTTTATACAAGCCTTTTCTTAACATCTTTACTTAATTCCTCTGTCATCAATTCTCTCCTCTTTGTCAAAGATTCTTTGCCCCCTGGAATCCTTCTTCATTACTTAGGCCATTTCAGTCCAAAATACTTCCAAGATTTACCTTCCTCTTGCTGGAAAACCACATAACCTTTGTTATTTTACATTTATTTTCATTGATTATCTATCGCACCATATCTCCAATGCACTCAGCAATTCCTGCAACCCCTGTGCTAGCAGGAATTTCTTGGGCTTGCAACTGAAAAACTAAAGCTTGACCATCCATAAACCAAATTAGTTTCATCAATTCCTCACCAACTTCCATTCATATCTCCAGTTCTTCCCGTGCCCCTTTAACCATCACCGCCATATGTACATAGAAAAGCCAAAGATATTGGATAACCTTGCCTTACTCTTCTCCCTATCACTACCCATTCAGAGTCTCTTTCAGTTACTTGCTCTGAAGCAGTCAGAGATATTTATAGGTTGCGAATAAGTCTCTTTTCCCACCAGTTGACTTATTTTTCTTACAATACGTCATTAATTTTACCTTATTTACTCTACCAAAAACCTTTCAGAGATCCATGAAAAAGAGGAATAAATCCTTAATATAACCTATGATCCTCCTCTATCAGTGACCTCATTATTGCTATGGTATTATGTATGCCTCTCTCCTTCCTGAACCTAAACTGATCATCCTTTAAACATCTATTTGCTCTGCTCACATTCTTCTTATAGATGATTTCTAGAACTGCTTCAGCTGAATGTGAAAATGAAATTCTATTTCCTTTTTGGCCAAAATAAATGAATGAGAATTTCCTTTTTTGGTATCGGAACTAAAACTCATCTGACCATCTTTCAGCCAAAGTCCTCCCTTAAAAATGCTTTTGCATAATAAATATTCCTGCTACATTTTCCTAACCCCTTCTGTAGTTTGCAGGAAAATTGTTTATCTATGGCCTTATCTGACTTCAATTCCATTAATGCCCTGTCTATCTTGGCCAAAATTAAGCTTAGATCTTAGCTATTCCCATCTAAATCATTCCTTCTTTCTATTTTAAACTTGTTAACCTAATGCTTTTATCACACAGTTATTCTAAACTATCCTTCCATCTCTCTCGGATACTTTACGCTCCATTTAATATTTTTTCATACTTACATCTGATTGTACTTGCTAAAATTGACTTCACTTTTCAGTAAAATGTACCTATTTTAACCTTTCTTTGTATTTCAACCTTTCTTTGTTGTAATTATCCTTATCTTTTGACTATGTGTTCCTCCACACTTATTTTACTCAATTTTTTTCTTGCCTCTGTTTATTTTTAACTCTTTACTCTTCCTTCCACTCAGTATTTATATTCATCCATTTTCTTCACTTGTCCATCTTCTAATTATCTCATATATAATCAAGTATATCGAGGTAGGACTAGCAAAGAAAAACAAAAAACAGAAGCATGAAAAAAGAAAAGAAACTATCATGTTTTCATATTTTTGGCGGTCAAGCCACGTTTTCAAGTGAATGAAGGAAGAGGCGAAGGTTAGAACAGAAAGGGCTGGTGATGCTGGATGTAATGGAAAGGTGAGGAAAGTTTTGCAAGAGAAAGAGTTGGGAGAGGAAATTTTAGAAGCATGGGAATAATATGGAACATATTGGGAGCAGAGGGGGATGAACATATGTGAATATTAGGGTAATTAATGTTGAACTAATACCTGGTTCATTCCAGGAATCCAGAAGCCAGATAAACCCCAGCTCAATTGTTTTATTTTAACTTAAGAAATTAAAAATTTTCTTTGCTTTCTACAGAAAGCAAAGATAATTTTTAATTTCTTAAGTTAAACATGGATTTCTACAAAGTTAAGGCCTCAACCATTCAGTGCAATTGTTTTATGTTTGAGTGGGGGATCAGAGGGTGGGAGGGCTGCTATAATGGAGATACTATGGCATTTTTCAAAGGGAGTGCTGTGTTTTGAGTAGTGTTTTGGGATTGGGAGCATCCCCATTAGGAAATAATTCTTGCATAAGAATGTGGTTATTAGTTCTCATATTTAGGGGTGTGGTACACTCTCCAATATTAAAGGCAGGGCATAGTTAACACTTCAGAAGTAAACTACATTGCTGGAAGTACATAAGGAGTAGGAAATTGGTGGGAGAGAGTTGAAAAGTGGGTGAAAGAGGGTTGGGGTTACATTTTGAAAATAGGACATGTTTTGCATCTAGGTTTATTGCAGGGCATGGGAGTGGCTTTGGGACAGGACAGGGATTGAAGGTGTTGATTGGTTGATTTGAGGAAATCTGAAAATTTAGCGGGTAGTTAGAATGTGTATGGAATAAAAATCCAAATGCCCCACCAAATTCATTGGCAGGAATATTGGTACGGAATTTGTTAATGAGGAGGAAGATTTGTGCATCTAAAAATGTGACTATGGTAGAAGATGTGGTGGATGTAAAGAAAAAAGAGGATTTTGTATTGAGGGAAGAGATAAAGTCTTTAAGTGAATTCATACCATGCTACCAAATGAGAAAAATGTTGTCAATATATTGGAGCTAGAGTAATAGAGTAAAGGTTTTGGGGTATATTGGGAGAGAAAATTTTGTTCAAGAAGGCCAAGGTAGAGATTGGCACATGGAGGACTGAACTTATTTCCAATGGCACAATCTTTGATTTGAATATAATTACCATTTTTGTAAGTGAAAAAATTATGAGAAGAGATGAAATAGAATTAAGTTTTTCCAGGAAATAATATCTCCTATGTAAAAGGCAAGGAGTGAACAACTGGTTGGGGATTGTAGTCCAGAAATGCAGATATTCGTTCTGCCAGAGAATACCAAGAGGAAACATTTGGTTGGTCAGGAATGTTGTCAATAAATTTTTGGACGAATGTAGAACTGGGTGTTACTTCTGTTAGGTGGGGAGACGACTGAGATGTCTTTGTCAGATAGACCTTCACGGGGGCTTTTATCTTTAGGAAAGGATATGACATGACCAACTGTGGAGCATTAATCCGCAGAAGTGATAATGATTTTGTCATTGAAGATGAGTTATTTTAAAGTAGACTATTCAGGTGAAGGAAGATTTTTCTTGAGTTTTAACAAATTCAGTATGGAAGGACTAGAAATTTTGACCAGGCGGTTCATAAAAATCTCTACAGGATGATCGGGAGAAAACCTTTCCGTTAGTGCGGTTATCGGCCTCTAAATGTAAGACATAAAAAAATGCAGCATATTTTCTAGAGTACCATAAGTAAAATATTGACATTTTAAAAATTACAAGAATAGGGTCTGATAATGAAATTTAAAATAAAAGAAAATAAAATAAATTGAAATATCGTAATATTTTCAGCCCTCCCATGGACTACAACCTTGACGTGGTGGAAGGGCTTTTGCTTTACGACGACCCTAGAACTGTGCTGGCGGGAGTAATAATAATTGCTCCTGGTAGGGTCACCCATGCCAGATAGGTCGAAGGTTAGGAGCCAGACGAATGGCAGTCCACGCAGCGTCTCTTCCTCAGTGAAGCGGCTGCAAAGACGTCTGACCCCTGTGGGGCGGCCATTAGGTGATAGTGTCACATTAAAAACACTATTGAGGAAGGCAAAGGGAAACCACCTAAATTATTATTCCCAAGTAAATGATGGACAAAAGGAAAATTGAGTCCTGGCAACTGCGGAACTCGGCCCAAGCGGCCGTGTGTAAGCTAAACTATCTTCTTCAACGTCATGTTCCTTTTCGATGTCTAGCCTTGTCGGTTTAAGTCCTCTACCATATAGTGTTTCTATATATTCCTTCCATCTTTCTTGGATTTTTTCTGGTTTAACTATTATCTTAAACTGTTAGCACAGATCTAGCCTTCTTACTTCCCAATAACAACTTAAACTTGCTGTATAGCGCACCAAATTCACCCATCCTATGTAAACTTTCAATATCCTCGCATTGCGTTTTCTATCATGCTTCTTTCGCTTTATTTGTGGCCCTTCTCAATTTATTGTTAAACTCTTTGTACTTCATTTTGTCTAACTCTGTGCTTACATTCTTCCATCTTCTTCTCTCATCCATCTTGGTAATCATCTCATCCGTTACCTATGGCTTCCTTACCCTTTTCCCGTTAACTGTTCCTGTAGTGTCTTTTGCGGCTTTCGAAATCACTTTCTTGATACATTCCCATTTTCTTCGATAGTACTCAGCTCTTTACCGTCATCCATTATTTTCTTTACAGCCTGCTGATACTCCTTGTTAATTCATTAAAAGCTTCTACATTCCATTTCCTAACCCGCCGCCCTTGCCTTCTCTTTGTGAAACGGACGTAACATTTCGAATCAACTAAATTGTGGTCAGAGTCCGCATCCGCTCCTGGGAAACCGCGAATTTATCACACTGTTCCTAAACCTGTGCCTAACCATAATATAATTTAACTAATATCCTTTCTGCGTTATCTGGAATTTTCCATGTATGCCTACGCCTTTTGTGGTGTCTAAATTATGTGTTGGTGATAGCTAACCCCTGTCTCCTGCAGAACTCAATTGCTTTCTCCTCGCATTCCTTCTTCATGCCTAACCCAGAGTCCCCCACCTGATCACCATCTCTTCGTTCACCTACCGTTGCATTCCAATCCCGCATAACTATCAAATATTTCCCAGCAGGAACACAGGCAATTATACCCTCCAACTCATCGTACATCCTATCGACTTCTTCCTCCTTGTTGGTGCTCGGTGGCGTGTATACCTGAACAATGACCAAGTTCGTCGGTTCTGCTTTAATCTCTACGAGTAATAGTCCATCAGTTGCTTGCTCTATGTTGACTACGCTTCTTCCTACCCCTTTATTTAATATTACGGCAACCCCTCGTTGGATTTCCTCCCCGCCGGTATATATTATTCTATAATTATCACTCCAGTAATCCCCGCTATCATTTCATCTCACCTCGCATCCCACCTAAAACATCTATATTACCTCTTTCAATCTTTTGCTTAATATTCTCAAATTTCCTGCCCTCAACATGGTCCTGAAGGTCCATGTTCTAATTCCAACTACTTTCATCTTCTTCTGAGTCTTCTGTCCTGGTGCTGTTAATTTTCCCCTGCAAGGATTTCGTAGGAAGACGACCGCGGAAGCCTTGCCACCCCCGCTGCCGGGTACGACACACGGCCCCTTGGGCCGAGTCCCGCAGTTCCCAGGACTCGATTTCTCTTTAATGTCCATCATAAAAATCTTAAGAATAATAATTGAGGTGGTTTCCCATTGCCTTCGTCAATAGTGTTTTTAATATGACAACATCACCTAATGGCCGCCCCACTGGGGTCAGACGCCTTTGCAGCCACCTCACTGAAGAACAGACGCTGCGTAAACTACCTTTCATCTGGCTCCTAACCTTCGACCTATCTGGTACGGGTGACCCTACCAGGAGCAATTATTATTACTCCCGCCAGCACAGTTCTAGAGGTCCTTAGGTAGTAGTGTATGGGAGAGATGTAAATAGTGAATTATGTAACTTCTTATAACAAATATAATTATTAATATACAAGAGGCGAAATAAAAATGATGAAATATGATTAATTGAAAAAATATAAAGAGTATCATCATGTACATTTATACTTTACCCTCCAAGCCGCCACAAGGGTATGTGTCCGGTCACCACCCATAAAAGGAAACAAAACCACAAGCAATGTCAACACATCTGTGGAAACATTTTCCCTCAGTGGTGCATACGTACTACGCTGCAAAAATTCTTTCAACTTACACGTATGCAAATACATGTACTATCAAGTAACAAACAATGTTTGAGGCAAACGGTAACTACGACCGTAGGAAATAATGGGATGAGTTGACCCCAGCCGTACTCTTATAAATGGGCAATGGATAAGAAGGGGAGTTAGGAAAGATATAAGTTAGCAGAATAAATATAATAAAATATACTAAAACCAAATTAATTAAATAGATACCGAAACGGTCAAAACAACCGTGTGCCTAACGATGAAATAACAAGTTATATAATAAATGAAAATTAATCACGCATTCTCTAGCTTGGATGTACTTTGCAGAATTGATCCTTTCTAGTATAAATCACTCACACTCAACCAGGACTTACAAGAGATTTCTCTCTACGCCAGCGGTCTGACAGTTACACATAATAAAATTAAAAAATACTAATAGAAAAATTACACACTCTCTAGTTTGAATGACCTTCGAAGCATTGATCCTTTCTAGTCGCAATCACTCACACCCAATCAAGACTTACGAGAGGTTTCCCTCTACGTCAGAGGTCTGACAGTTATACGTAATAAAATTAAAATAACTAATAGAAAAATCACACATTCTGTAGTTTGGATGTGCTATGCAGCCTTGATCCTTACTAGTCGCAATCACTCACACCCAACAGGACTTACGAGAGGTTTCCCTCTACGCCAGTGGTATGACAGACACTCACTTGCTTGGGTATGCTAAGAAGCCCTTGCCCTTGCCAATGTCAATCAATCACTCACTCACAGGTCAACCGTAGAATTTCTTCTGACGTTAGTACTGTGACTCGCACCTTTGGAAAATGTATGCGGAGTGCCCATAACTGACACCGTGTTTCGACTCCAAAGCAGTCCTCTTCAGAGAAGGAATGATCCCGTCTCAAGTGCGGTGGCTTCTACAGGGTTCGTCCGGAAAATGAATGTACTGACCTCAGGAAAAAAAATTATTACCCTTTTACATATCTTAAGCTAATATTCCTCAAAATAGGACCCTTGTGAGTCGATACACTTGTTCCAGCGGCGTTCCCATTCCTGGAACGCTCCCGCGAAGGCATCATCGGGAACCTCTCGAAGACACGTCGTCACGACCTCTTTGACGGCGTCCAAAGTCCCAAAGTGGGTTTAGGAAGGGAAGAGGTACGCGTGGTGCCATTGCAGTAATGAGATCACTAATTGAGAGGAATATAGAATAAAATCAGGACGTATTTGCCTGTTTCGTAGATTTCGAAAAAGCGTTTGATAGAGTGAATTGGGAAAAATTAATGCGTGTATTGCAGAAAATAAGAATGGATTGGAGGGACAGGAGACTGTTCCCCAACCTGTACATGTCTCAGACTGCTCAGGTGCGAGAGGGGAACGGAAAGTCCGGATGGGCAGTGTTAGGAAGAGGTGTAAGGCAGGGTTGCCCATTGTCACCGGTGCTGTTCAATGTATATGTGGAGGAAATGATTAAAGAGGCATGGGAAGAACTGGAGGTAGGAATGAAAGTCGGAGGGGAATTCGTAAAATCGGTTAGGTTTGCTGGTGACCAAGCATTAGTTGCTCAGTCAGCCAAGGGGTTGCAAGCATTACTGAGTGAATTGGAAGCTCAGTGCGATAAATATGGGATGAGAATCAATATTAATAAAACAAAGGTTATGTGATTTTCCAGAAAGAAAAAGGCTAAGCTAAATATTAAAATAGGCGGGGAATAAATAGAGCAGGTAGAGCAGTTTATATATCTCGGAAGTGTTTTAGACCAATACCCTCAAAGTGGTAGGGACGTAAGGAGAAGAATTGCGCTAAGCAAGGAGGCTTTCTCAAGGAGGGAGTTGATGACGGGGACGTTGAGTAGGGATGTTAAGACAAGACTTGTAAAAACTCTGATATGGAGCATAGCTATGTACGGCGCGGAAACGTGGTCACTGAGGATAGACGTAGATTAGAGGCTTTTGAAATGAGGGTGTGGAGAAGAATGGAGAAGGTGAAATGGACCGAAAGGAAAACAAATGAGGAAGTACTGGAGATGGTGGGTGAGGAGAGGGGTTTGTTGAGAGAAATCCTATGGAGGCAGGAAAAATGGATGAAAGGCGTATTGAGCGGTAGTGGAATGTTGAAGAGGGTAATAGAGGGGAGAATGTTGGGCAAGCGTGGTAAGGGTAGGAACAGGATAGGGATGTTGGACGGGATGAAGGGAGGAAAGAAGTACACCGAGATGAAGAGGGACCTGATATAGATTAGTTTGCTAGGTGGGGAGTCACAAAATATTTATTTGATAGTTGTGTCCATCCAAAAACCTACCTTAAACGGTAGATTACCTAATAATAATAATAGACATTCATCATTATTTTAATTTACATTTTTAAATACGCAATTTAAAATATAACACATTTATCATAGGAAAGATTATAAAGATACTCCAATGATAATAAATTGATTCTCTAGTAAATATACAGAAGTAGGATGCGCTGCAGTAAGTATGACAAAGCACAACAATACTTTACCAAATAAATTACATTGGTCGTCCTTGACAAGCCCATCGGAGTAATAATCTTCAAAAATCTTTGAATCTGTAATCTCCATGGAGTCAATATTTTGGAGAAAATTAATGTTAAAAAATTATGTAAAAATGGCAAATTTTTAAGGTTACATAATATTTGTGGGTACATAAAATTTCCTCATAAATTTCTTCATTATTGTACCAGGTCTGTCCAATAAATAGACAAACTGAGGCCTTGAAAAACTTTATTGTGGATACCTGAGTGTGCAACGGTTTTGAACCTTTTATGGTACTCTCCATTCATTGCTATGCTCTTATTCTATCTTCTTTTCCATCGTTTAGCCCCCCCTACGAAGTTTTTGGGCATTTAGGCTTTTTAGTTTTTTCGTCTTTTCATGCTTTATTGTGTTCACATCTTCCCATTGATATCATTCCGTCACTATTGCATTTTTGGAATAGTAAAAGCTCGACGGGTGAGAACTGGCGAATTAGGAGGATGGCCATGGATGGTAATTTTTTTTGTCAGATCATGGCTAACAATCAATACTGAATACGCAGGTGCATTGCCGTGACGAAGGATCCCTCCATCATGTTCGGTTAAGATAGTGTGAATGGTTGATTTACCTTAATTAAGTCCATCAGCTATCATTCAAACCGTTTTCCGTCTACTGGTATGGACAAGGGACCGCACACGACCAATTCTGTCTTCAACGCAGATGGTTGAAAGTAAACTTGCATCATCCGTGGCGTCAGGTCAGACATCTTTAGAACGCCTATCCACTTGAAATAAAAATGTTTTCTTCAGAGATTATTACCGTAAACAGCTGCCAACATTTCAATAATTTCATCATAACTTTGCCCTCACCTCAACAACAACTAGACGTTGATTGTTTTCTTCGTAATTTCGTAAAATTCCAATTTGGACAAGCAGTAAGAACAAATTAAATATACAAAGAACGTAGCTACGGTCGTGAATCAATGAAAACAAAAAAATGCCGAGACCGTAAATTTGATTAGCACTAAGTGATAAGAAAGAAAAGGGGAAAAGAGGAGGGGGAAAAAGGAGAAATAGGGAATACACACTAGACTATTGTGGTGTGTTTGAGAAACAGAGACCTACGTATACTTCAATCATACACAAAAGCCAAAAAATAATAAAAAAATATATAATAACAAAAACTTATAACCACTGGATCACTGGGGTGTGTTAAGAAATAACTGTAACTATCGTGAATCACATTCACACACACACTCAGGGTTTACAGGGATTCCTCCTATGTCAGTAACCCGTCAATCACAAAGATTAACATAAAATACAGGGTTCGTCCGGAAAATAAGTGTACTGATCTTTTCTTTCTTTTTTGACAAAAGGGGAGTCGTCCACTACGAATTTGTACCTGAACGACAAAGTCGTGTTGGACTTCTTGGCCAAGCACGGCGTGGCAACGCTGCCGCACCCGCCCTACAGCCCGGACTTGGCACCACCGGACTTCTTTCTGTTCCCGAAGATAAAGAGGAGTTTGAAAGGAACGCGATACGGGACTTTGGACGCCGTCAAAGAGACCGTGACGACGTGTCTTCGAGAGGTACCCGATGATAGCCTATCGGGAGCGTTCCAGGAATGGGAACGCCGCTGGAACAAGTGTATCGACTCACAAGGGTCGTATTTTGAGGAATATTAGCTTAAGATATGTTAAAGTGTAATACATCTTTTTTCCTGAGCTCAGTACACTTATTTTCCGGACGAACCCTGTATAACACGGATGTACGCACGCTCTCGGTCATTCACTCAACCACTCAGGTGTGCTCTAAAACATGGACCTTTGCGATTCACAAATACTCACACGTTCAGGGTTTACCAAGATTCCACCTATGCCATGGACCCGCCAATCACACTATCAAAATTAGGGCACTAAAATCACGGGTAGGTAAGTGCCTAGAGAAAACCTGGCACCAGGTGTTTCACCTGCAAAGCAGGCCTCTTCAGAAAAGGATGAGAATTCCGATGGGGGGTTTGAAAGAATGGCTCATTGGGAGGGAGAGGGGGTGATGGGGAAACCTCGTAATTAGACAACAGAGTGGGAGAATACATGGTCCAATGGGTGTTTTGGTTTCATTGGAGATGGGGGAGGAAGAGTACAGCGAATTATTACAGTGGATAAGGAAGATGGGAAATTTTGGCGGTTGGTTTGCTAATAGGCGGGGGGGAAAATGGGGGATTTTGAAAAAGACAAGGAAACACTTAGTCATTCCACACACCCCACCAAACACGTTCAAGGTATCTATAAAGGTTCAAGGGACCTATAAAGTCATCATCAGGTGATGACGACCCTGCCAACCGAAACCCCGGCCGCGCCCGATACAATGTATATAGAACAACCAAGTATTTTTTTCAAATATGAATCGCTTTCACAAGGTGACGCCTCAAAAACATTCTATTCAAGGGTGGCGGAAGAAGTTTGGAGGAGGTAGAGAAGGGGAAGAAAAATGTGAGTCAACAGCGTTAGGACAGAAAAAATAGGCAAAATGCAATGGGTCCTTGGTCGCTATTTATGGTGTTTGTACTGTTCTTTTTGTTGTGAATGCATTCGTAATAGTCAAGCATGTAGCCTGGGGCATGTTTAAGTAGTTTTATGTCGATAATTGTAATGTTATATCCTTCAGAGAACATTTGTTGGGCAACGGAGGGTTTGTGAATGTTCCCTAGCCTGAAAAAAGCAGCATGCTCTTTGAAACGGGTGATGAGGTTTCTTCTGGTCTGTCCTATGTATGAAGAATTACATTGGGGACATGAGATTTTGCATATAACAGCTTTGAGAAGGGGGCCTATGGGATCTTTAGGGTTTCCAAGTAACTGTCTTAGTTTGTTATTGGATGAGAACGAGAGTTTGAAATTGCGTTTATTGAAAATGGTTTCTAACCCTTTGGTGGACTGTGGGTGGCAGGGAAGTTTAATATATTTCTTTTCGTTGGGCTGGGATAGTGTGATGCTGAATTTGATTAGTATTTTCTGTTTATGTTTCTTGAGTATTCTGTCAATTAGTTGTTCGGTGTAGCCGTTGGATATAGCGGTCTGTTTTATGTAGAGTTTTATCTCTTTGAAAATTTGCTATGTTCAACGGTTCAGTGAAAAGACGGTGTATGAGAGAATGGAATTCGGCGTGATTTTAGGTGTGATGGTCAAAGGAGGGCTGATGGATGTAGTTATTACTATGTGCGTGGGTTTCCGGTAAATATTAAATGAAAGCAGTTTATTTTTTCAAGTTACAAGAAGGACCAAAAAGTGGGTGACTTGTGCCTCTCAACTTCGCATGTGAATTTAATCGATGGGTATTGGTTGTTAATGTCCTTGAGTAAGTTGTCAACGGAGTAGGTGTCTGTGTCAAAAACTGCGAAAATATCGTCGACATAACTGTATCAGGTGCTGGGGAAATATTTAAGTTTGCTTCGGCACTGTTGCTCGAAGTACGACATAAATAAATTAGCTAGGAAGGGGGAGAGAGAGAATTACATGATTAGAAACCCATGAGAGAGAATTACATGATTAGGCTCGTTAAAACAACGTATTCTTTTAGATTTTCTATCTAGATTTGATCAGATGACAGCCAATCTTCAAGGAACCTTAATGTTTCGGGTATAGGAACACTAAGGAAGGGAGATTGCATGACGAAGGAAACCAGTATTTCGGTGTCTTTCAAGTTGATGTGTTGATTTTTATTGATTAAGTCAGTAGTGTTCCTGATACTAGAGTCGCTTTGGAAATCGAGATTTGAAAACCCTTCAGTTAACCATTTTGATAAATGGTAGTTGGGGAGTTATTGGTTAAAACAATGGGTCGCCTAGGTCAGTCGTTCTTGTGAATTTTTGGAAGGCCCTGCATTCGGAGAAGGGTAGGGTTGAAAACGTGGAGTTTGAAGCGAAGAGGTTTGTCGATTAGATGTGAGAAACCATCTATCATTGCTTTTGTGTCTAGAATCATGCGGTTTATATGGTTTTTTGAAACTTTAGTGTAAGGGCCACATTCAATGAGTTTGGTCATTTTATGATAGTAGGCATCCTTGTCCAGAATCACACAGCAGTTGCCTTTGTCTAATTTTAAGTAAAGGAATTTTAGATTTGAATGACTTGATTATGGGGAGAATTGGTTGTGGCCATTGAAATGATATTGAAGATAGGAAATGTTTTTCTACAATTTAAACTCGCGATTTTTGTGAATGTAATTCTTCATGTGAGTGTTAAAGGACTTAATAGAGGACTCGATGGAAGCAAACAAATCGTGAAAAGGAAGTTTATTGGGAACGACACTAAAGTGAGTAGGGAAAGTTATTCCGGTGAAAAATGTATGTTTGAGAGGTTTTTTTTACAAACGGGTAGGAATTAACAAGGTTCAGGGGGGATTTCTTCTTATCGGAAATGAATTGGAAAGATGCCAATTGTTTGGAGAGGAGGAAGGATTTCATGTGAAATTTGTGTGAATGAATGAAACAACCCAGACTCATGACACATTAATAGGCAGGCAAATTGGTGTAAGAGAGTGGTTTGGACTCAAGTTGCAGTCTACTACTTGAAGCTTTGCAAGACTTTCTTCATTTATTACGTTAGTTAGGATCCTAAGAACCCTATTCCTATTCTTCAAAAATTATTATTATTAGGAAATCTACCGTTTAAGGTAGGTTTTTGGATGGGCACAACTATCAATTAAACATTTTGTGACTCCCCACATAGCAAACTAAACTATATCAGGTCCCTCTTCATCTCTGTGTACTTCTTTCCTCCCTTCATCCCGTTCAACATCCCTATCCTGTTCCTGCCCTTACCTCGCTTGCCCAACATTCTCCCCTCTATTACCCTCTTCAACATTCCACTACCGCTCAATACGCCCTTCATCGATACGCCCGGTCCATTTCACCTTCTCCATTCTTCTCCACAACCACATTTCAAAAGCCTCCAATTTACGTCTATCCTCCTGCTTCAGTGACCACGTACATAGCTGCGCTCCATATCAGAGTTTTTACGAGTCTTGCCTTAACATCCCTACTGAACGTCCCCGTCATCAACTCTCTCCTCCTTGAGAAAGCCTCCTTGCCTAGCGCAATTCTTCTCCTTACGTCCTTACCACTTTGACCGTAATGGTCCAAAACACTTCCGAGATATGTGAACTGCTCTACCTGCTCTATTTTTTCCCCGCTTATTTTAATATTTAGCTTAGCGTTTTTCTTTCTGGAAAATCGCAAACCTTTGTTTTGTTAATATTGATTCTCATCCCATATTTATCGCACTGAACCTCCAACTAACTCAGCAATGCTTGCAACCCCTTGGCTGACTGAGCAACTAATGCTTGGTCATCAGCAAACCTAACCGATTTTACGAATTCCCCTCCGACTTTCATTCCTACCTCCAGTTCTTCCCATGCCTCTTTAATCATTTCCTACACACATACGTTGAACAGTACCGGGGAAAATGGGCGACCCTGCCTTACCCCTATTCCTAATTATTATTATTAGGTAATCTACCGGTTAAGGTAGGTTTTTGGATGGACACAACTATCAAATAAACATTTTGTAACTCCCCACCTAGCAAACTAATCTATATCAGGTCCCTCTTCATCTCGGTGTACTTCTTTCCTCCCTTCATCCCGTCCAACATCCCTATCCTGTTCCTACCCTTACCACGCTTGCCCAACATTCTCCCCTCTATTACCCTCTTCAACATTCCACTACCGCTCAATACGCCTTTCATCCATTTTTCCTGCCTCCATAGGATTTCTCTCAACAAACCCCCCTCCTCCCCCACCATTTCTAGTACTTCCTCATTTGTTTTCCTTTCGGTCCATTTCACCTTCTCCATTCTTCTCCATACCCACATTTCAAAAGCCTCCAATCTACGTCTATCCTCCTGCTTCAGCGACCACGTTTCCGCGCCGTACATAGCTACGCTCCATATCAGAGTTTTTACGAGTCTTGTCTTAACATCCCTACTCAACGTCCCCGTCATCAACTCCCTCCTCTTTGAGAAAGCCTCCTTGCCTAGCGCAATTCTTCTCCTTACGTCCCTACCACTTTGACCGTGTTGGTCCAAAACACTTCCGAGATATGTAAACTGCTCTACCTGCTCTATTCTTTCCCCGCCTATTTTAATATTTAGCTTAGCCTTTTTCTTTCTAGAAAATCGCATAACCTTTGTTTTATTAATATTGATTCTCATCCCATATTTATCGCACTGAACCTCCAATTCACTCAACAATGCTTGCAACCCCTTGGCTGACTGAGCAACTAATGCTTGGTCATCAGCAAACCTAACCGATTTTACGAATTCCCCTCCGACTTTCATTCCTACCTCCAGTTCTTCCCATGCCTCTTTAATCATTTCCTCTACATATACGTTGAACAGTACCGGTGACAATGGGCAACCCTGCCTTACACCTCTTCCTAACACTGCCCATCCGGACTCTCCGTTCCCCACTCGCACCTGAGCAGTCTGAGACATGTATAGGTTGCGGATCAGTCTCCTGTCCCTCCAATCCATTCCTATTTTCTGCAATACACGCATTAATTTTATCCAATTCACTCTATCAAACGCTTTTTCGAAATCTACAAAACAGGCAAAAACGTCCTGGTTGTATTCTATATTTCTCTCGACTAGTGATCTCATTACTGCAATGGCATCACGCGTACCTCTTCCTTTCCTGAACCCAAACTGATCATCCCCTAAGTAATCATTTGCCTTACTCTCTATCCTTTTGTTGATGATCCTGAGAATAACTTTAGCTGCGTGGGATATCAAACTTATTGTTCTGTAATCCTCACATGACGAAGCCTTTGCCTTTTTTGGAATAGGAACTAACACCGATCTCACAAAATCTTCCGGCCAGATTCCTTCCTCATAGATGCTACGAATCAGTCCATATATGGCCTTCTTCCCACCTTTCCCTAACCATTTCAACATTTCTACAGGAATATTGTCCACCCCCACAGCCTTGTTTGCTTTCATCTCCTTTAATGCCCTTTCTATTTCATCGTCGAGTATGCCTGGACCTAAGCTATCTTCTTCTACCTCATGTTCCTTTTCTATGTCTAACCTTGTCGGCCTAAGTTCTTTACCATACAGTGTTTCTATATATTCCTTCCATCTCTCTTGGATTTTTCCTGGTTCAACTATTATCTTACCCCATTTATCTTTAACTGTTAGCACAGATCTTGCCTTCTTACTTCCCGATAATAACTTAACCTTGCTGTATAGAGCACCAATTTCACCCTTCTTCTGTAGACTTTCCATATCCTCGCATTGCGTTTTCCACCATTCTTCTTTTGCTTTATTTGTGGCCCTTCTCAATTTATTGTTTAACTCTTTGTACTTCATTTTGCCTAACTCTGTGTTTACATTTTTCCATCTTCTTCTCTCGTCCATCTTTGCAATCATCTCATCCGTTACCCATGGTTTCCTTATCCTTTTCCCGTTAACGGTTCCTATAGTGTCTTTAGCGGCTTCCAATATCCCTTTCTTGATACATTCCCATTTTTCTTCGATAGTACTCAGTTCTTTATCGTCATCCATCATTTTCTCTACAGCCTGCTGATACTCATTCCTCGTTAATCTATTTAATGCTTCTACATTCCATATCCTAACCCGCCGCCCTTGCCTTACGGACGTTACATTTCATAACAACTAAATTGTGGTCTGAGCCCGCATCCGCTCCTTGGAAACTGTGCGAATTTATCAAACTGTTCTTAAACCTGTGCCTAACCATAATATAATGTAACTGATACGTTTCTGAGTCACCTGGCATTTTCCATGTATACCTACGCCTTTTGTGGTGTCTAAACCATGTGTTGGTGATGACTAACCCCTGTCTAACGCAGAATTCAACTGCTTTCTCCCCGCGTTCATTCCTCGTGCCCAACCCATAGTCCCCCACCTCACCACCATCTCTTCCTTCGCCTACCGTCGCATTCCAATCCCCCATCACTATTAAATGTTTCCCTGCAGGAACACTCGCGATGATATCCTCTAACTCATCATACATCCTATCGACTTCTTCCTCCTTGTGGTTGCTCGGTGGCATGTATACCTGAATAATGACCAAGTTCGTCGGCTCTGCTTTAATCTCTACGAGTAAAATTCTATCTGTCGCTTGCTCTATGTTGACTACGCTTCTTCCTACCCCTTTATTTAAAATTACGGCAACCCCTCGTTGGCTCTCGTCCCCGCCGCTGTATATGACTCTATAATTGTCACTCCAGTAATCCCCGCTATCCTTCCATCTCACCTCGCAGAGGCCTAAAACATCTATGTTACCTCTTTCCATCTCTCGCTTAATATTTTCTAATTTGCCTCTCCTCAACATTGTCCTGACGTTCCAGGTTCCTATTCTTACTACTTTCGCCTTCTTCTGAGTCTTCTGTCCTGCTGAAGTTATTTCTTCCCTGCAAGGGTTTCGTGGGATGACGACCGCGGAAGCCTTGCCTCTCCCGCTGCCGGGCACGACACACGGCCTCTTGGGCCGAGTCCCGTAGTTGCCAGGACTCATATTATCTATAGTGCCCATCATAATATTCTTGGGAATCATAATTGAGGTAGTTTCCCGTTGCCTTCCTCAATAGTGTTTTTAACGTGACACCATCACTTAATGGCCGCCCCACTGGGGTCAGACGCCATTGCAGCCGCCTCACTGAGGAACAGACGCTGCGTGGACTACCTTTCGTCTGGCTCCTAACCTTCGACCTATCTGGCATGGGTGACCCTTCCAGGAGTAATTATTATTACTCCCGCCAGCACAGCTCTAGGGGTCATCGGAACACACAAGCCCTTCCATCACGACAAGGTTGTAGTCCATGGGAGGGCCTATTCCTAATATAAATATGTAATTTGGCACCACACCGAGGAATGTAAGGTGCCCCCCAGGTGCGCTAGGTGTGGTGCGGCTCACAGAGCCTCGGAGTGTACGGCCACCAACTACCGCTGTGCAAATGGCGGAGGCGAGCACCACGCCGGGAACTGGCGCTGTCCCAAGCGCCCTGCAGTCCCTTCTTCTCTAGCCACCACTGCCCCGATCATCCCTGATGCATCCTCCTCCCTCTTGCAGGTGCCGCAAAGGAGGACACGGAAGGTGCAAAGGAGCCCGTGACCAAGGGGGACCTTCTCAGATTCATGTCCCAGGCCTATGCTAACGTCGCCCCGGACCACCGTCAGCTGACGGAATCCATCCTCAATACGGCGGCGCGGTCGGTGTTCGGGTTCAATGTCTTGAATCTCTATTCTAGGAACATGCTCTTCTTCGCCATTTCCTCTTACGCTTCACGTTGTAGATGAGCACGTCGCAGATTGCCTTTGCCAACATCTGCGGTGGGGTCCACCAGAAGAAGCGCCTCATCCTGGACTACATTCTAAACAACTCTATCTGCATTCTAGGTCTGGCGGAGACATTCCTACATCCCGCAGCCAAGATTAACATACCTCAATTTCAGGAGTTTTCCAAGCCAAGAGTGCTGCCTAGGTCGGGGGGCGTTTCCCTCCTCGTTCGAAAGGACATAGGCGCGAGACGCCTGCCTATTCCTGTGGATGTTATATCGGGGGGGAACGAAGCTATCCTGGTGGAGTGCCACATAGGTCGTAAGATCATTCTGGCATGCTCACTCTATTCTAAGACTGACGATTCGTTACCAGTCGCACTCTTGACTTTCATTCTGTCCCTAGGCAAACCTTGTATAGTACTCGGCGACTTTAATGCTAGGAGTATGTCGTTCCGGGATGCGGTCACCACGGTGAAGGGTCGCCGGTTAGACACCTTTCTCCTGACCAACCCGCTCATCCGTCTTGACATTCCCTTCCCAACGTTCATTGGACGCGGTCCCTCTTACCCTGACCAAGCCTTGGTCTCTCCCAGCCTACCTCCGCTGACCGGGGATGTCGCCATTGGAAACTGCATCACGTCCGACAACCTCCCATTCTCTTTTGCTTTTCAGGGCTCATGCCCCCAGAAAAGGAGAAGCTTCACAGTCACCGACAACAAGAACGCTGACTGGGTGACCTTTAACAAAAATATTGCTGATGCCACGCGGGACCTACCTGCCCCGCAGTCACGGTGCGAGGTCGACGAAGCCCTGTCAAGGGTTACCGACGCGTTCCGGGATGCGACAGCGCGGATCCCCACGCGGCAGATCGATCCTTCTCGTCCCCCACTACCAGAGGATGTAGTCCGGTTAATAAAAGGAAACCGCTCTCTTTACAGGCAATGGCTTCGTTCGAGGGACCCGGAGTTGAAAATAGAATGGAACCGCTCGAACGCGATCATCCGGCGACGGGTGATAGCATACAAGGAGCAATCCTGGGCGACCACCTGCTCTAAGCTTGACAGCAGAGACGGGGCAAAATTCTGGAAGCAGTTCCGGGTCCTCTCGGGGCAATGCACGAAGCCCAACACGTCCCTCATCAACAGGGACGGTGTTCCCATCGCGGACCCCACGGAAAAGGCGGAGGAGTTTCGACGTGTGCTGGCTGACGTCTTCTGCCCGCAGGAGGACCCGGCCTTCGACGAGGGACACAAGGCGGCCTGCCGACTCCATTTAGAGTCACTACCTTACTCCCGCCTTCCTTTACAGGCACCAGAGCGTACAACCACGGCTGATAATATCCTCCCACTAATCACTAAGGAGGAAATGGCGGAGAGCAGGCCCCATAGGAACACATCCATAGGGAACGACGGGATAACCACGCGCCACATTCTTAGAGCCCCAGCCAGTTATGACCCTCTCCTATTAATATTCAATTCTCTGCTCTCGTTAGGTTATTTCTCCTCAGCTTGGAAGGCCATGACTGTGATCATGCTCCCAAAACAGGAGAAGTACGCCAGAAAAGCAGAGAACTACCGGCCGATTTGTTTAACGAGCGTGATCGGGAAGTGGTTCGAAAGAATCATCACCCGCAGGCTCACCCACCACTTCACCACTAACGGCGTCCTACCGTCTCATCAATTTGGTTTCCGCCCCCACAGATGCACGACAGATCCTTTTGCCCTCCTCACTTCAACAGCAGTGGAGGTCATCAACCGACGGCAGTATGTGACCGCGTTATTTCTCGATATAGAAAGAGCTTTCGACAGGGTGTGGCATGATGGCCTGGTCGGGAAGCTCTCTCTTACTCCGGTTGTGACCCCTCCACTCCTCAGACTAATTTCTTCCTTTCTCCGCGTTAGGCAGGCCAGAGTGATGGTCGACGGACACCTATCCGCTCCCTTCCCGCTGCTTGCTGGAGTCCCTCAGGGAACCGTGCTCTCTCCTCTTCTGTTCAAATTGTTCCGCTGGGACATGCCCACAGGCAAGCATCCCGGCAAGCGAGTCACTCTCGCTCAATACGCGGATGACACAGCGCTGTGGATCCAAGCACAGCGGGTAGAAACGGCCATAAAACATCTACAGCGGGCCACTTCTACCCTGGAGAGATGGTTCCAGAGGTGGCGCATGCGGCCCAACCCCCTCATGGTGTGTGCCGGTAGTCACGTCACCCGTACAGTCGGCTTCTCACCACCCTCCCTTAAGTTATAGAACCAGACCATACTCCCAACCACCTCCGTTTCATACCTAGGTGTCCGAAAAGACAAGAACTTGTCCTTTTCACAGCATGTGGGGGATGTGAGGGCCAGGTGCACTGGTCGCGCGAACCTTTTACGTGCCGTCCGGGCTAACGACCACGGGGTCTCCGAGAGCTGCGGCGTGCTCCTATACAAGGTCTTCATCAGGCCTGTCATGGAGTACGCGGCACTTGCGGTCCTCCCTCATCCTAACACTCTAGAGCACTTCGCGAGCTTAGAGTGCAGGGTCCTGCGACAGCTGCTCCTCCTGCCTCCTGATACCCCGAGAGAGTACGTGTATCACTGTGCTGACGTCGAGCCTATCCTTCACAGGTTATGCCGTGCCCGCTGTAGGAACGCAGCCCGACTGGCGGACTCCGACGAGGAGCTGCTCACCGCCATCCTGAGCACCGTGGGAGGCCTTCTTCGCCGTCGACCCGTCAGGAAACTGCAGTCTCCAGCACTGGTGATCTCGGGCCAGCTCCAACAATACTACCCTGACATCACCCTGCCACCGCACAGGATCCGTACAATTCTCCCTTTTCCACCAAGTCTGCTCCCTGATCCGGACCTGCCTCTCTTTCGACCACCCCGCCGGAAAACTAGAAGAGATCCAGCAGCAAGACCCCATGAAGAACCGTGAAAGAATGAAGACGACACCAGTGACTCAGTGCAAGTGCCAAACATGAGACCTAAGTGACATCCAACACTGGACGGAAAAGACAAATCTAGTTATTGTTGTTGTTATTGTTCCTTCTAATTTTAATTTTATATTCTGTTCCTTATATTGTTAGTTTGACTATTGATTCCTTCTGTTGTTCTCTTACTTCTTCGTCGGTGGCCTGGCGGAGGTTTTGCAGGTTTCCCTCCGCCCGTGGGCAAATGCCGGGCCAATACCTCTCCCGCTGAAAAGAATTTTTATTTCCGCTATCGCATCCTTTGTGATCTGTCCTGTATGTTACTTTCCACCCCGAAGAGGAGCTCATCCTAAAACGGGGTTTCCGTATTGTTGTAACTTTTTCTAATGTATGTATTTCTATTCTTGCTGTCTAACTCTTTACGGAAATAAAATATTTTAAACGGAAACTGAAACCGAGTCCCTCATTTTCAAACAAGACGCCGGATGCAACTTCGGCGAAACTGTTGTCGGCTTCAAACAACAACGCGGTGAAAACCCGAATATGCAGAATTCTTCTAACTAAATTTCTCTTTCAAAAATCAGAAAATATCGAAATAAATTTAAATAATGACTTACCTTTGAATCCCTGAGAAATCTTTGAACTTAGTGTGGTGAATATAAAATGTAATTAATGATACTTGACATTTTTTATCATGAAATATCTATTTTTTTACGCTACTCATACCAAGTTTATTCATTTTAATGCAAACCAGGATAAAATCTTGTGATTGCTCTATAGAACTGCCTCCAGTATTAGATGTAAATGTTTTTCACCTTAATAGATATTAGACGTAGATGATGAAACAGGAGTGGAGCGGGAAATTATATTGCCCTACTTTTGGAAAGCACTCTGTAGTTATGTCGTGACCTAAATGCCCAATGGGTTTCTCTAGATCTTCCTATAGCCGTTCTGGTTGTGGCCTGTGGAGACTAGTTTTACGATAAATCTTAGCATCCCTCCATCTATTTCAAGTGACTTGATTTCACTCCGACTAATGGTTACGGCGAGGCAAGCTCAATTGTATCGCTTTTGGGACTTACCATTTATATGTAAAGTTTATCGGCCTCCCAAAATGGGAAATCTTTCTGATATAGATGAGGTTATTTCAAAACATATTGATGCCTATAATCACGATACCATCGCTGAGAAGTAGTTAGAAAAGGAACATGGAACGTCAAGACAACGTTAATGATACGCAAATTAAAGAATATTACGCGAGATATGGAAAGAGGTAATTTAGATGTTTTAGGTCTATGCGAGGTGGGATTGAGGATAACGGGGATTATTGGAGTGATAATTATAGAGTAATATACAGTGGCGGGGACGAGAGCCAACGAGGGGTTTCCGAAATATTAAAAAAAGAGGTAGAAAGGAATGTAGTCAATATAAAGGAAAAGACGGATAGAATATTACCCGTAGAGATTAAAGTAGAACCGACGAACTTGGTCATTGTTCAGGTATACATGCCATCGAGCAACCATAAGGAGGAAAAAGTCTTTGGGATGTACGATGAATTAGAGGATATAATCGCGTGTATTCCTGCAGGGAAATATTTGATAGTAATGGGGAATTGGAATGCGACGGCAGGCAAAGGAAGAGACGGAGATGAGATCGGGGACTACGCCTTTATGAACGAGGAATGAACGTGGGGAAAAAGCAATTAAGTTTTGGAGGAGAAAGAGGTTGGTCATCACCATCCCATGATTTAGAATAAAAAGAGACGTTTCAGGTGTGACATGGTGGAATATTATGATTATTTAAAACTGGCAATTTTCCACAAAAAAAATTTTTTAATACGACCGGTTTCAATGTAACTACATCATCTTCTGGTAACAGTCATTTCTCGTTGTCTTCTATGAAAACTAAAAAGCAAGTAAGGGGAGGGAAGTGAGAAAAGGGGTGAAAGAGGGAGGGGAGAAGGAACGTGGGCAACGTGGGTGACAATGAGAGGGGAGAAAGGGTGCGGGTGAGGAGAAAGGGTGAAACATTAACACAGTCCGGAAAAACCTCGTAGCTGGCTGGAAGGGTTGTCTGGGTGAGGGTGGACTCTCTGTGCGGCGCCAAGCTCCAAGGGCCGTGGAGAAAGGGGACCGGGGTTTTTCCCCCGACCGCGCAGATATCTATTCGCAAAGAAGTTTGCGAAAAGGAGTAAAGATTGGGATCACTGTCTATATGGTTCCAAGGGGGGCAGGCGGGGGGAAGGAGAGCCCTAGCGAGGGATTAGGAAAGTATGGAGTAGGGAATTCACTTGTCAATGACGGCGATAGAGTGGGTAGGTTGGGGTGGGATGAAGGAAGGGGGAAAAAAGGAGTGGGGACACAAGGCTTCCCGCCTTCTTCGGGATAACATAGTCAGAGAGTGAACAAGGGGATGGGGGAGAAATTCCAAGAGTTAAGGACAGGGAATCACTGGTCACACGTGCGTCGAGGGAAGGTGATGGAGAGGTGGTGGGAGGGTGAAGATGAGAATTAGACTTCGTTGATGACGTCCAAGTCCTTCCGTTTCAATTCCATGATCCATAGACTAATCAGTATCCCCTTGACCAAATCCAACTTTGAACGAGAGGTCAAAACCATAAAATACATAGCTTTTAAAAACGGTTACCAGGTCAACTTAATAGATAATTTATTAAAGAAAAAACTAATAACACAAGCCCTGAAGTTAAACGTATCCCTCGCAGTCACTACTGCTTCAGAGCGTAAGTGGTGCAAACTCCCATTTCATAACTCCGTGTCATATAAAATCGCCAACAGGTTTCCCAAAGATCAATTCCGCATTTCATTTTATACCCCCAATAATCTGTTCAAAGCCTTATGCTCAAATAAAGACCCGATACATTGCAATGCCCAAAGTGGTGTATACGAAATTCAGTGCGAGTTTGGAGCTACGTACATTGGTCAGACAGGCAGGAGTTTTTCAACTCGCATCAGTGAACATAGGAAAGGTTTCATCAAAGGTCTTACCAAATCTATTTTTGCCAAATATCTTCTTGATTTCAACCGTTTTTGTAATTTAAATTTTAAAGTGCTTCACAACCTGACCAAAGCAAAGTAATTAGACGCCACGGAACAGCTGGAAATCATACATCGGAAGGATTTGGATCTCGTCAACGAAGTCCAATTTTCATTCTCACCCTCCCCCCTCCTCTCCATCACCTTCCCTAGACGCACGTGTGACCAGTGATCCCCTGTCCTTAACTCTTGGAATTTCCCCCCAACCCCCTGTGCACCCTCTAAATATGTTATCCCGAAGAAGGCGGGAAGCTTTGTGTCCCCACTCCTTTCTACCCCCTTCCTTCATCCCACCCCAACCTACCCACTCTATCGCCGTCATTGACAAGTGAATTCCCTACTCCATACTTTCCTAATCCCTCGCTAGGGCTCTCCTTCCCCCCTCCTGCCCCCCTTGGAACCATATAGACAGTGATCCCAATCTTTACTCCTTTTCGCACACTTCTTTGCGAATGGATATCTGCGCGGTCGGGGGAAAAACCCCGGTCCCCTTTCTCCACGGCCCTTGGAGCTTGGCGCCGCACAGAGAGTCCACCCTCACCCAGACAACCCTTCCAGCCAGCTACGAGGTTTTTCCGGACTGTGTTAATGTTTCACCCTTTCTCCTCACCCGCACCCTTTCTCCCCTCTCATTGTCACCCACGTTGCCCACGTTCCTTCTCCCCTCCCTCTTTCACCCCTTTTCTCACATCCCTCCCCTTACTTGCTTTTTAGTTTTCATAGTAGACAACGAGAAAAGACTGTTACCAGAAGATAACGTAGTTACATTGAAACCGGGCGTATTAATAAAATTTTATTTTTGTGGAAAATTGCAAATTTTAATTAAACATGATATAGACACCACAACAGACGTAGGTATACATGGAAAACGCCAGGTGACTCAGAAAAATATCAGTTGGTTTATATTATGGTTAGGCACAGATTTAGGAAATGTGTGATGAATTCGCACAGTTTCCGGGAGCGAATGCGGACTCTGACTACAATTTAGTTGTTATGAAATGTAGAGTCCGTTTCAAAAAGATTAGCCAGGGTCGACGGGCTAGGTAATGCAATGTAGAAGCATTAAAGGAATTGACAAAAAAGATATCAGGAGGCTGTAGAGAAAATCCTTACGTACGGCAAAGAGCAGAGTATTAGAGAAGAAAAAAAGGCAATGTATCAAGGAGGTGATATCGAACGCCGCAAAAGACATTAAAGGAACCGTTAAAGGTAAAGGTTAAGGAAACCATGGGTCACGGATGTGATATTTGAAAGATAGATGAGATAGAGAGATGGAAGAAAGTAAACACAAATTTCGGCAAAATGAAGTACTTAGAGTTAAACAATAAGTTGAGACGGGCCACAAATAAAGCCAAAGAAGAATGATAGACAACCTAATGCAAGGATATGGAAAGTTTACAGAGGAAGGGTATAATTGTTGCACTCCACAGCAGGGTTATGTTATTATTGGGAAGTAAGAAGGCAAGATCTGTGCTAAAAGTTAAAGATAAACTAGGTAGGATAATAGTTGACACAAAAAAGATCCAAGAGACATGGAAGGAATATATAGAAACGCTGTATGGTAAAGAACTTAGTTCAACAATGTTAGACATGGAAAAGGAACATGACGTAGAGGAAAATAGCTTAGATCCAGGCAGACTCGACGATGAATTAGAAAGGGCATTAATGGAGATAAAACTAAATAAGGCCATTTGGGTGGATTCAATTCTTGTGGAACTGTTGAAATATTTAGGGAAATGTGGGAAGAAGACTCTAAATGGACTGATTCGGGGTATCTATGAGGAAGGAATATGGCCGGATGATTTTGTGAGATCAGTGTTAGTTCCTATTCGGAAATAGGTAAATGTTACATCATGTGAGGATTACAGAACAATAAACTTGATATACCACGCAGCAAAAGTTATCCTCAGGATTATCAAAAAGAGGATAGAGAGTAAGGCAAATGAATACTTAGGGGATGATCAGTTTGGGTTTAGGAAGAGGAGAGGTACGTGTGATGGCATTGCAGTAATGAGATCACTAATCGAGAGGAATATAAAATACAATTAGAACGTATTTACCCGCTTCGTAGATTTCGAAAAAGAGTTTGATAGAGTGAGTTGGGAAAAACTATTGCGTGTATTGCGGAAAAAAGGAATGGATTGGAGGGACAGGAGACTGATCCGTAACCTGAATTCTCATACTGCTCAGGTACGAGTGGGGATCGGTCCGGATCCGGTCCGGAGTCCGGATGGGCAGTGTTAGGAAGACATACAAGGCAGGATTATCCAGGATCACCGGTGCTGTTCGACATATATGTAGAGGAAATGATTAAAGAGGCATGGGAAGAACTGGAGGTAGGAATGAAAGTCGGAGGGGAATTCGTAAAATCGGTTAGGTTTGCTTATGACCAAGCATTAGTTTCTCAGTCAGCCAAGGGCTTGCTAGCGTTGCTGACGGAATTGGAGGTTTAGTGCGATATATATGGGATAATAATCAATATTAATAAAACGAAGGTTATGCAATTTTCCAGAAAGAAAAAGGCTAAGCTAAACATTTAAATAGGAGGGGAAAAATAGAGCAGGTAGAACAGTTTACGTATCTCGGAAGTGTTTGTATCAATGCGGTCAAAGAAGTAGGGACGTAAGGAGAAGAATTGCGCTAGGTAAGGAGGCTTGCTCAAGAAAGAAAGGTGCTGACGACGGGGACGTTGAATACGGAGGTTAAGAAAAGACTCGTGAAAACTCTCATATGGAGCGTAGCTATGTACAGCATGGATACGTGGTCGCCGAAGCAGGAGGATAGACGTAGATTGGAGGCTTTTGAAATGTGGATGTGGAGAAGAATGCAGAAGGTGAATTGGACTGAAAGAAAAACAAATGAGGAAGTACTAGGAAATGTGGGTGAGGAGAGGGTTGGGATTAAGAGATAAGATTGGCATTAGGAAGACAAAGAAGGCTAGAGTCAAATTTTAGAGAGAGTTTAAAAAGTGACGATGTCGCTTACGTGAAAGCATCAAATCAGAGACTTAAAGAATGTCGTAGTAAAATAAAAATTATACAGCTCTACGCTCTTTTAAATTTAAAATGCTCAGCGAATATGTTGACGAAATTTCAAAGTCATTCTGGTCCTCTATTAGGGAAGTACTGAGTAAACGTCCAACTGTACATTTTTTGAAGACGTAAAACTGGGAAAATATTACAGACAGCGTTAAAAAAAGCCAATATTTTAAACAAGTTTTTCCAGAGCGTCTACAATAAAGACACAAACGCACCAAACGATCCTCCACATCCACCCGGGGAACACATGAGGGATATAACACTAGCCAAAAAAGGAATGGAGTATCTGCTCCGTAGTATCAAAGCAAACAAACCACCTGGTCCGGAAGAAATACTTGCTAGAATATTAAAGGAATTAGCCAAAGGCATTCCCCGTTTTAAGAAATTGCTTTCCTAAAATCGATAGAAGATGGCTCAGTACCTCGCAGCTGGAAGCTAGCCCATATAACTCCCATTTATTAAGGTAGCGATAGGGATAAACCAACCAATTACCGACCCATTTCTTTGGCATCGATCTCTTGTAAAATATATGAACACATTATTATCAGTAACATTATGAGATTTCTTGATAGTAGGAAAATACTAAGCCATAACCAGCACGGATTTAGGAAGATCAGATCTTGCGAAACACAATTAGGTCTTTTCATTCACGATATACTTTTATCGGGTGGAAACAAGACACAAGTCGATACAGTATTCCTAGATTTCTAAAAAGCCTTCGATGAAGTCCAAAACCGTAAATTGTTACACAAACTCAAATGCTATAGAATCAATGATAAAATTATTAATTGGGTTAAAGACTTCTTGTCAAATCTCAAAGAAATAGTAGTCATCGATGGGCTGCGCTCAAAGGAAAGAGATGCTACATCTGGCGTCCCTCAGGGAAGTGTAATAAGGCCATTTCTATTCTTAATATACAATAAGGACCTAAGTGCACACGTCAGCAGCAACCTCAGGTTGTTTGCTGACGAAACGGTGGTATACAGGGAAATAAGGAGCCAACTAGATCGCGAGCTATTCTCTAGAGATCTAGATACAATCGCGGATTGGTGGAAGAATTGAGGCTTAATATAGTCAAATGTGTGGTTTTGAAATTTTGGAACAAAGGAAATAGCGAATAGGACATAAACTACGAGACAGAGGGTTCAGTGCTAACTACGGCCAAACAAGTTAAATATTTGGGGGTAATTCTAACACCACGCCTTTCGTGGGGAGCACATATCAAGGCAATATGCGGATCCGCTTTAAATAAACTGGTCATTCAACGGGTGGTGGGGAAAGGTAAGAATAATATTGAAGAAAGATGTTATTATACACTAGCGAGACGGCTTTTGGAATATGCCGCCAGTATTGGAGATCCTTGGGAGAAAATCTGGCAAAAAAATAGATAAAGTCCAGAGAAAATCCGCCAGATTCGTTAAAATTTGTTATTATAAGAACACAAGTGTGGCAGATCACTTAGGGGGTTTAGGCTGGGAGCCAGTTGAAATACAAAGAGAACAAGCAAGACTTAGACTTTTGGAAAGATTCAGAACGAACGATTTTAACGATTACAGTAAGGGATTTTAACGGCCCCACACTACTTAGGAAGATCAGCCATAAAGATAAAATAAGGGAGATATATTCTAATACAGAAAGATTAAGTTACTCATTCTTTCATAGAACAATCAGAAATCATTACAAGTAAGAAACCGAAGTCACTTAAGAAATATGAAAAAAATTAAATTCACAAGTCGGAACAAAATTAAAAATTGCAAAGGTATTAGGGGTTTCTGTTGATGCATATGAATTTTATTTGATAGTTAGTTCTTTGCATGTGTGTGGGTTTTAAGGGTTTTTGCATGAATATATGCAAAGTTTTATTTGTCGAGTGTATAAATTTGTGGCTTTTGCAAGCGGTTTTTATTTCTTAATTATGGGTGGTGCCTGAACACCCCCCCACAAACCCTTGAATTAATTAGATGAAGATATCCTTGGTCAGGAACTCGGTCACGAGGAAGGCGGTGTGGGACGGCGCGTTGTCGAGTTGCATCCTTCATTAGGTATAGATCTCCAACTGACTCCTTCATGCTTCTTCCTTTTCTGTGGCTTTTTGAGGATTTCCAAATAAAAAATGCCTTTCAATGTCAGTCCCTGGGCCACAAATACTCTCTAGATAAATACTTTTTTTAACGAAAGACGAGTAGAAGACTACTTATTTTTATACAAACCCAGTACTAGGATAATTTCAATTGAGATACATACTACTTGACGAATTTCTCCTCAAATTTAATGTTTTTTTATCGAGAAGGGAATTTTTTTTTATGTTCAATGCCCAAAACTAATGCTTTACCGTCTGTCATCATAGTCACCATGCTGTAGGCTCGTCATATTTCTAAAAGAAAAATAAACCATTTGTCTCTAAAACACAGAAATAATATGAAGGTAAGTGACGGGATCTTTCATCCATCCCTACCCTCCTTAATAATTCCCCCTATAAGTGTGTGCGAGCCCATTGTATTGAAAACCTTATTTCCATCACACTTGGTTCGTATTACCTCATTGCTATGAAAGCATAACATTGTTTTTCATTTCAAAAGGATATATTTTTGATCGAATATTTTATGTACTGATCATATTGTACATGAAAAGGGTATTAACCGTAGATTTTTCAATTTATAATGCGACTTTTAATGCAGCACTGTTAGTTATTAGACTCTGAATTAGGTTTAAAGTATTGACAGAATTTACAATGGAACTTTTGATTGTACAGATCTTAACTTAGGTCACTCGTTTCAATGTTCTCGAAGGCATGTGAATGCACGACTCTTGAGCTCATACCGTCGAATTAGAGGGAATTGTGCGGGATATTTGGTCAAAGATTGACAGCGGGGTGACTACGGCTATAACGGCAGCAATTTTATTTGTGGGGCTCTCTGAATTAGGTTGAAAGGATACTAATACTAATTATACAAATACACATACATTCAAACTAATACTATATTTATAGATAATATATATATATATATATATATATATATATATATATATATATATATATATATATATATATATATATATATATATTATATACCTACATTCAAACACGAAATCCCGCCATATGGCGAACACATACTCATACACATGGAAATAGATATAAGGAGAGGGGGATAGGGACCAATACAAATGAGGAATACAGGAAAGGTGGGGAAGGCGGAATTGAGTAAATCACAAACGTAAAAATATATACTTGACCGGGGCTTGAGCACCGGATCTTTTCACTAAATAAATTTCCTCGACAGCTCAAGTGGTTAGAGCATCCGCCCAGCAAGTGGGAAGAACCGGTGTTCAAGCCCCGGTCAAGGAAATATTTTTACATTTGTGATCTACTCAATTCCGCCTTCCCCACCTCTCCTGTGTTCGTCATTTATACGTGCCCCTATCCCCCTTTCCTTATATCTATTTCAATGTGAATGAATATGTGTTTTAGGTAATCTACCGGGTAAGGTAGGTTTTTGAATGGACGCAACTATTAAATAAATATTTTGTAACTCCAAACAGAACCCAATCCAGCAACCTACTCTACATCAGGTCTCTCTTCATCTTTGTGTACTTCTTTCCTCCCTTCATCCCGTCCAACATACCATTCCTGTTCCTGCCCTTTCCTCGTCTGCCTAACATCCTCCCTTCTATTACTTTCTTCAACATCCCACTGCCGCTCAATCCCCTTTCATCCATTTTTCCTGATTCCATTGGATATCTCCCAGCATAACCCTCTCCTCGCCCACATTCCCTAGTACTTCCTCATTTGTTTTCCTTTCGGTCCATTTCACCTTCTCCATTCTTCTCCACACCCACATTTCAAAATCCTCCAATCTACGTCTATCCTCCTGCTTCAGCGACCTTGTTTCTTCGCCGTCCATTGTAGATTTTTAAAATATATAAACACAACGGAAGGACACTCACATATGTAGTTTTGATGTTTTGACGGTACAACCATCGTCATTAGAATGGTGTTCTCCAAAAAGAGCCGAGAGGACATGTGAGGGGGAAGGGTTAGGGGAGGAGAAATAACCAATGGGAAACGGACAAGGTGTTGGGAGGGGATAATTAGGCAGCTATTGGATGCATTCATTGTGCTTGGTTCATCCTAGGGGGTTTAAATGAATGGGGCACCGAGATATGTGCCATCTCCCGGATTCTTACCTCCATGCTACTGGCAGATTTGGGAAGGGTTTCAATCGCCGAAACAGAGAAGCAGTCATCGAAAGATTGGTTGTGGGAAGCAGTGTGAGGAGGGATGGGATAATTAAGGAAGGTGGGATATTTGGTGGATTAGCGGTGGTATTTCAAGCGGAGGGAAAGGGTGGTCCTGCATTCGCAGAAATTACAGGAGAGGTGATTTTTATTATGTTTTGAGGTTCAGGTGGCGTTAGGTTGGGAGTAGGTAGTAAGGGAGGTGGAGGGTCTTAGAAAATGGCAGTATTTTCAGCGCGGGCGGTTTCATGGTGCGGACAGGGGCGGCTTACGACTTGAAGATGTCTCGCAAGTTCGACGGGCGTTTAAAAGAAACGGAGGGACAATGTGGGAATAAAAGTGATGTGGATTAATTGATATTAATAATTGGGAAAGATTCACGGATTATATGCTTAATTTTGTGTGCTCCGGGGAAGAAGGTTGTGATAAGGTTAGGGGATTTTGGGCGGTTTGGTTTGGGGAGAGGAGTGTATTCGTGTGACGGTTTGATAATTTTACTATTCAGTAGTATTTTAGGGTGCCCACATTCTCTTTGTGAGTCATGTAGCTGGTTCATGTATTTCAGTTTGGAGGGAGTGTTGTTGCAGAGACGAAAGCCACGGACTGAAACTGAGAAGGGGATGGAGTGTTTTGTATGTGATGGATGGTAGCCATTGAAATGGAGGCATTGTTCGTTCTTGGTCGGTTTAATGTAGACTAATGTGTTAAACTTATTGTTCTGGAGGTGAATGACGATATCTAGGAAAGTGATATTCAAGTCAGATATAGATGACTTAGATAGATGATAAGATGTCCCTGGCTCGTTGGAAGAGTGTGTTCAGCACTGCTCGCCTTTGGGTTGGTTGATGGTGGCTCTTACGTTGAGGTGCAGTCCAGTGGGAGTCGGCTTCCGATACACCCCATGTCCGAGAGTGCCATTAATCTTTCGTTGAACCAGGATATCGTGGAACCGCAGTTTTCCGTCGACTTCCAATTCCATTGTGAAGGATCCTTCCCATGTGGCCAAATCACATAGGTGTCGTCGACCTAGCGGAAAAAATATTTCGGGCGGAGCGGGGTTGATTGGAGTGCTTTTTCTTCAGTCTTCCATGAAGAAGTTGGCTATGGTAGGGGAGAGTGGATATCCCATTGCCTCTCCATCCGTTTGCTCGAAGTACTGCCCATCACACAGGAAGTAGGCGGATATCAAGACGTGGCGGAATAGCATCACCGCGGCAGTGTCGAACTTGGCGTCCAGGAGGCGTTGAACCCGCAATTACGCACGATGAAGAAGGAAAGGGATTCCGGCTATTCCCTCAGTAATGCATGGAAACCTGTGCTAATGGAGGTAAGAATAGGAAGGAACAGCCCACAACGGCCCGGCGAACAATCACGACGTTCTCCCTCTTCTGACCAAGCACAGGTCACCAGACCCAAAAGCTCAAGGTTATAAGACGGCCAAATGCATTCCCCGTTAGTTAATCATACCTTGTACTCCCCTCGCAGTTTTATTTAACTTTAAAATCTTCCCCCATCAAAATGTAAACTCTTCCGACTAGTCTTAGTTATATTAATACCACAGGCCGTTACCTGTCGGCTAGTATTTCGCTGTTAATTTTCAGTGAATCTATAAGTGAGTCACATGATAGTCTTTAAGCTTTTCTTTCTCACAAACAACACGCACACATTTGTCACTCTATGTCAATTGCCATGGTTATTTTTTATTTTGTGAATCGACCGGTTAAGATGGGTTTCGCCCATCGGGACGGTGTACTATATGTGTGCCCGCAAGGGCTGACAATGAGTACGGGAGAGTGGCAATCATCTACCCTGACGATGCACGAGTCAGACATGGAAACGTCGGCCACCATGGAACCTCTGGCCGGGAGGATGACCCGAGATATCGTGGAGGAAAATATCATCTATATAGACGGCCCAGAAGAGTGGTTTTGGGGGTTTGTTGGTGGAGAAAGTTATGCTCAAGTTTACCCATAAAAGGATTTGTGTACGCAGGAGCCAAACGCGTGCCCATTGCAGTGCCTTTAATTTGCAAATATATTTTGCCTTTTATTGGAAAGCATTTTTGGTGGGGACAAGTTGGCTCAGTTCGATGGGGAAATCTGTGAATGGGATGTGTGGTGTGGGTCGTAGAGAGAGGTAATATTTCAGGGCTTCTAAGTCTTCTTTTTGGGGAATGAACGTGTTTGTAGATGTAGCGTCTATTGTCTATTCTCATGGGTACATATGCTGACATGAGCCGCTCGACAGTGTTCGAGTGGCATAATCAGTTCCAGGAGGGGCGGGAACTCGTTCATGATGAGGGTTGCCCGTCAAATTCAAGGATTGATGAAAATGTGGCAAAAGTAAAGGCGCTCCTGAACTCCAACTGGCGCCCAAACATTCGTCTGATTGTTGATGTGTTAGTGATTTCTTATAGAAGCGTCCAAAAATGATTACCGAGGATTTGGCCATTCGAAAGGTGTGCGCCAAGTTTGTGCCAAGAGTCCTGAGTGATGAACGAAAAGTGAATCGAACGCAAATTTCCCAGAAAATTCGAAACTTTGTCCAAGAAACCCATATATCCTTGACAATATGATTATCGGTGACGAAACGTGGTGTTTCGAGTACGATCTGGAGACAAAACGCCTGAGCGCCGAGTGGCACAGCAAAAAGTCCCCGCGTCCGAAAAAAGCCAGAATGAGCAAGTCAAGGGTCCAATGCATGCTCATCTCCTTGTTTGACCGCCGTGGTGTGCTTCACGAGGATTTTGTACCCCCTTGACACACTGTGAATGCCAGATTTTACGGGGATGTACTTGACAGGTTGCGCAAACGTGTAAAAAATAGTTTTGTGAGTAACCAGAGAACACTCATACTTAAAGTAATAACCCAATCATAATTTTAAATGGTCGTAGCATAAGAAACGGACATTGAGTGTATAAATTTTAGTGCAAAGGCAAGCATAAAAGGTGGAAGGGAGAGCTGGTCAACGGAAGGCATAGCAAACAGGGAGGTTTTTCCCAAACTGTTTTACAATTTACTAAAAAGGTAGACAATGAATAATCCACAACTTGGTGGGGGAGTTTGTATCTTAACAACTTAAAAGTTAACGTTGTGAATACGGCGAAAATGCTACATAAAGCGATAGATGCAACGTTAAGCACTATAAAGACAAAAGTCAATTCCTTTGTTCATTTTACAGACCCATAGAGTTTAGTATAGATGTTCTATATAAGCTCGATGACCAAATATCCACTCTAGGCCTCAAATATAGCAAATCTTTGGTTATAATCACTGATAATATCAATCAACCGTCAATTAAATGGGATCTAATGCGTAGGTAAATGTGCCCAAAACCACTCTTCTTGTGAAGGACGCCTCCAAATATTCGCAAAATACTCTTTAGGACAAATATTAAATTACCATAATGGCATCACAGTATACTTGATATCTTTGTGACGTCTACGCCCGAGACTATAACAAACATTGAAATAATTGACAGTATCAGCGACCACAAAGCTATTTGTGTAGAAATAAAAACCGAATTCATGAAAGTAAACAGAGAAAAGCGTAAAAGTTACTTATTCATAAAGACAAACTTTAAAGAAATTCAAGATCATCTAAAACACGAACTACCAAAATTTAATATAAAAACTCAACAGCCGATATAAAGAGCACTTGAAAGTATTTCTTAAGTACTATACTTGAAGGAATGAAGACGTACATTCCATTCAAACTTAAAGGTGACAGTTGAAATCCTAGATGGTAAAACGGATAAGTCAAAGTGGCATTAAAAAAGCAAAGGCAGGAGTCATATTTTAAAAAAGTTTCACAATTAGTCATATATTTTATATGAATATATTCAAAGAGAAAATAAAAGAATGCCATTGTAAAAAAAGTATCCTGCGCAAGTCCTTCAAGCTTAGAAGGTATCCAGATTTCTTGAGGGAAATCCAAAGTCATTCTGATCATACATTAGGAAAATGCAGTGTAAATGTCCAACTGCAAATTCTTTGAAGACGGAAAACGGAGAATTTATTGCATACAGCATGAAAAGGGGACACATTTTAGAAGTTTTTCCCAAGCGTCCACAGTAAGTATACTAACGCACCAAATGAGCTTCCATAAATACCCAAGGGACACGTAGGCGACATTAAAATGACAAAGAAAAGAAAAGACAATCAGCTCCTTAGCATCTAAGACCACAATGTACCGGTTCCAGAAGAAACATTTGCTATAATATTGAAGAAATTACTAAATAAATTACCCCGTTTTTAGAAAGTGTTTTTCCTGAGTCGTTAAAAGATTGCTCAGTTCCTGGGGAATGGAATTTAGGTCACATAAGGTAATTGTAACTCCCATCTATAAAGGTGTCGATAGAAACGCACTTGCCGACCCATATCTTTAATACGGATTTGATGTAAAACGTAAGACACATTATTTTCAGCGACGTGAAGAGATTTCTCGATTGTAGGAAGGTCCTAAGCCACAACCAAAACGGCTGTAGGAAGATCTTGAGAAACTTAATTGGGCATTTAGTTCACGACATGCCTACAGGGTGCTTTCCAAAAGTAGTACAATATAATTTCCCGCTCCACTCCTATTAGTCGGAGTGAAATTAAGCCGCTTGAGTTAGATAGGAATTCTAAGCTTTACCGCAAAACCAGTATCACTGCTCTTCAAGCTTTAGGACGTCAGTTATTGTTAACCTCTGCGCGCCGATCCTGTCACGAAAAAAATTGAATCGACGATCGAGCAACGTTACGCTATAAATAAGTTTTGTTCATAACTGAAAAACCTCATGAAGAGAGTAATAAAATGATTCGTGAAGCCTATCGGGAATCTTCTCTGTCCTATTTATAAGTTTCGAGGTAGTTAAAGGCCTTGAAGGAGGGTTGGGAAGAGGATCACGACGAACAACGCTCTGGGCGGCCGTCAAACAGCAAAACCGAAAACAATTTGGCTCGTGTTCGACAATTGTTGAACTCTGACAGTCGATTGAAGGTCAATATGGTTGACAATGAACTGAACTTGTTGTCTACTGTCGTGTTTCGCCTTTTTACTGAAAAATTATCGATGAGGGAAGTGTGCGCCAAGCTCGTGCCCGAGGTGTTTTCCACAATCCGCTACGAGTCTGCGAGTTCCTGGCCAATCTAAGGTGCCAACTCTTCCCCATCCGCCTATGGTCCTGACATCGCCACAGCAGACTTCTTTTTATTCCCTCGGATTAAGGCAGTCCTTCAAGGAACCCGTTTTATGTTTATAGAAGAGATCCAATCAACCGTGACGAAGACTTTGCGGGAGGTCCCTGAAGACGCTTTCCAAGACTCGTACCGGTCATGACACAAACATCACGTTTTTCATGAGGAACACACATCAGGACAATATGCAGATCCGCTTTGAAGAAACTCCGCTTCATTGAACATCGTGGTGGGGAAATGTTATGAGAAAGTTTATGAGAGGCATTATTTTGCTCTAGATAGGCCAACATTGAACTATGTCGCAAGCATTTGGGATTCTAGGGAGAAATTATTGGTGAAAGATTAAATTAAAGTACAGGAAAATTCCGCCATAATCGTCAAAAATTATCACGACAAGAAGATGAGTGTTACCGGTCTTTTAGAGGTACCAGGCTGGGTGCTGCTCGGTATGCGAAGAGAACAAGCGAGACTTTTTACAAGGTTTAGAAGAGACGAGTTAAACAATGATACAAATGGAATTATTATGGCTCCACCATATTTAGTAGGTTAGATCACTAAAATAAGATAAGGGAGATAGACTCAAGTAAATACAAATATTCATTCTTTCCTTTAAGCAATAAGGAAACATATGAGTAAGAAATCAAAGTCATTATAGGAAAAGCATAGACATTCGATTTATTAATAAGAACAAAATTAAACGCTGCATAGATATCAGATTTGTAGCTGTGTGTGCATGAGTATGTTAATTGGTTGTATGAATGTATGCATGTGTGTATGTAAAAATTGGTTTTTCCAGAATACATACGACTCTGCGGCAAATGTAAATTGGTATGAATTTGTTAGTTTTTCATATGGTGTTATTCTTTTTTACGGGTGGTAACGTAACACACCCCCCACCTCTCACCCTTGCTGCGGTTTGCGGAACATTGCGTAGATTTAGATATACGAAGGAATTTATATTGTGGTGATTAACAAGGATATGCATATTCATATCAACGTAGTTATTGAACAGAAATGTTTCCAAAAACTTATTTAAAGTTTTTGTACAGCATGTTGCAAGAAATATCAGGATTTAAACTAAATTTATGGTGAACTAACTTAGGTTATGTAAATAAATGGAATTCTGGTTTTAGCAGTTCAATATTGATTGTCTCTCATCAAAAGGGACGGTTGAGTGGGGGGCGGCGGTTTGTAACCACGGTGCCTTCCGAAGGGCGAATATCCCAAGTAATGACGGACCGATGCCACTCTCTCCATCATAACTTTATTTTCTTTCAGGGTCAGGAGTGAAGCGCAGAGGATCCCTAGAGAATATCCCAAATACTGGCATTGTAACCAAGTGGATGCACCATCCTAATCACATGTCAGGACCGACCGTCAAGGGCTCCACTTATTTCGTACTCTTCTTTTGCTTGAAAACGCACGACTGAGCGATATGAGTACGTAAATCTTGCGGGCAAATGGGACTTTTAATCGAGAACCGTTTCAACTTACCATTCACTGAGATAATTTGCTAAGAAAAAGTGAATCGGAACGGCAAGCGCCATTTTCCCAGGTGGATAGAGACCACGGCTATTGACTACTTAGATCCAAGATAAAAATCTAAGTGAGGTACATGGAGTACCCCAGTTGAATATAATCCGGGATTTTTCGAATTCGATAACTTTTGTGGAAGATTAGGTGGTACAGAAGAAAGCAATGGCGCCATATTCTCGACGCGGGACATTTAGGTTACCTTTTATCTCGAACGGTCTTCGGGTTGAAAGCTTTGAGATATGCAGGCATGGAATGGAAACAGGCTTTAGGTGCACATGAAAGCTACCCGAAATATATCCACGATAAAACTTTGCTGGAAATAACAGTATCATCTACAGTAAACGCACAGTGTTCCAGAATTCAAATCTGACAGAGCAAAACGCAAAAATGTGACTCTTGTAGAAAGGCTTCACTTTTTGAGAAATTGTCTTAGAATAGTGGTGAAGTAGTAAGCCATCGTCCAATAATTTTTGAAGGGAGATAATAGCGGTCACGAGTACCTAAAATGCACTCTCCGTTTGAACCCTGCTCCTCATCTGCACATTCATATTTTCCACGCTCGATAGCATCACGATTTCAGGACTTCTATCCAAAACTATTTTATGTTTTACCAAGCAAACATACTTAACTTGAAGTCGTGTTTTGACAATCCAACTCAGTCAAATCGCGTAATCGTCCAAACCATTGCGTTAGCACCTCTACTTTTGAGGTGGCTGACGCATCAACTTAGTTTTACCCCGTCCCTCCACCCTCCTAGAAGCCGGCCAAATCTAAGATGAAAAATGAGTACAAGGTTCGTCCAGAAAATAATTGTACTGATTTTTTCCCGCCGCTCCAGGCGCGCCCAGCACCGCTCTGATGGGCTGCGATTGGAGGTGGGTATGTTGGCAAGCGACGCTGAAAAAAGCAGTCGGCTCTGAGCTGTGTTGTAGTGAGGAGCTCTGTTAACGCGAACCTCCACGCTCGACCCACGTCACGGAACGCGATGCCGAAGTTTTTGGGGCAGAATTATTCCATCAAATTTGCGGTAAAGCTTGGGAAATCGTCTACCGAAACTGTCGGTATGATTAACCAGGCTTACGGGGACTCAGCCATGTCCAGAAACATGATCTTACGGTGGCACAACATGTTCGTCGAGGGCAGAGAAGAGGTCGACGACGAACCACGGCCTGGACGCCCATCAACGACACTCACCGACGAAAATGTGCGAAAAGTTCGTGATGTACTGAACTCTGATCGTCGTCTTAGTGTTCGGATGATAGCCGAGCAGTGTAATGTGCCAAAAACAATAGTGCACGAGATTATTAGGGACCAATTAGAGATGCGAAAAAAATCACGACAATGCGCCGTCTCACACCGCGCTTGTCGTGTCGGACTTCTTGGCCAAGCACGGCGTGGCAACGCTACCGCACCCGCCCTACAGCCCGGACTTGGCACCACCGGACTTCTTTCTGTTCCCGAAGATAAATAGGAGTTTGAAAGGAACGCGATACGGGACTTTGGACGCCGTCAAAGAGGCCGTGACGACGTGGCTTCGAGAGGTTCCCGATGATGCCTTCGCGGGAGCGTTCCAGGAATGGGAACGCTGCTGGAACAAGTGTATCGACTCACAAGGGTCCTATTTTGAGGAAAATTAGCTTAAGATATGTAAAAGTGTAATAATTTTTTTTCCTGAGCTCAGTACACTTATTTTCCGGGGTTACCCTGTACATACCGTGTAACAAACGATATTTTGACGTAGCCGTAGCGATATGAACGCAATGATATTCTGCATGATACCTACGCCACTGTAGTGTATCGACAATTTACGAATTTACCCGATCTCAAGGTATTGCTACTTCGACATATCCTATATAATTTATTATAATTCTATTCTACCTATTTAATTTTAGTTTGTAATATCTGTAATATAAGGGTTAGGTAGAAGAAGGGACTATAAGTCTCAACCTCGCCCAATTAAGTCGATAGATGAATATAAATACTTCACATGACTCTTCGACGCCTAAATTCGAGAAAAGCACTCTCCCGCCATGTCCCCACCTGTTGAGAATGGTGACCTGTTGAATATCGGTAGGTAGCTAGTCAGGGCTTCCAACTCCTTCCCAACACGTCCTTTCCTATAAATCTCCTCCCGCGTTAATTATTTATCTACCCCTCCCTCTCAATACGGTATTTGGAGAACGCGGTAGTACATTTTTCTTTGTCATCTTTTTGAATATGATGTCATCTTGTAACGATGCTTTTCGTTTTAATTGAGTATTTGGATTCATTATGCAATAGCTCATTATGCGTGCAATAATCACAGTATTTTATAGTTTCATATCGCCTGTATAATTTACGAATAATTTGTAGTGCTTTTTTATATAATATAAGGAATCTCTTTTACATTTCAGTCATATATAGCTAATATCATTAATATTTCTTAGCCCAGGGCAACGGGCCGAAATAAGAACCTTCCAAGATTTATCCTTAAATAACGATAGCATAAATCTTAATTTTGTGCCATGATCCAAATATAACACAAATGTCCACTTAAAATGAGAAAAAATATAAATTAATTTTATCGCTGAAGAGAATTTACAAAACATTTTATGATTGTTTTCAACTGTAAGCGTATGGATTAACTAATGGTATTTATGCGTAAAATTAAAACTATTTAACTACTTCAAACGTGCAACAAACGCTTATTACAAGGAAAGTCTCCTCATTTGAGGGAAATACGCCTCAAAAAATAGAAATCCGTTTCCATACAACCCGCGGTATAGAATATTCATAAAGTTTAAATCTATTTCCACCGAAATAAAAGTGTTGAACTTGACTTCTTCTCACAACTTTCGTATGCTCATGAAAATGAAAATTGTTCTGGGCTATTAGTAGCAAGACTGGCACAAGAACCTCTGGAAATTGTCAGCCACCGTTCGCCAACATTGGTGTCTATTCAGCTTCATGCCTTTAACTCAAACCACTGATCCAAAATTTCATTAACACTTCTCGAGCGTATTGTTATATCTTATCTTAATCTTATCTTAAAATCTTAATCTGAACCCTGCCCTCATATCCTCCATGCGGATCTGTTTAAATCCCCCCCCTGCAACATACCTCCCCTTGCCACACACCTTTTTGGTGGCTCGCAGGGTATTTTTGTAGATATAGATGTAAAGAAACTGGGCTGCATTAAACGGGTGGTGTGGAAATGTAATGATAAAGTTGAAGAGAGGTGTTATTTTGCTCTAGTTACACCACATTTGGAATATACCGCAAGTATTTGGGATCCTTGGGAGAAAATCTGGCAAAAATAATTAAATGAAGTCCATAGAAAATCCACCAGATTCGTTATAAATAATTATACTAAGAGCACAAGTGTCACAGGTCTCTTAGGGGATTTAGGCTGGGAGCCCCTTGAATTATTTGTTTATTTATTCACCATAGTTGGGCGAGGTTGGGACTAATAGTCCCTTATTTCACCTAACCCTTACATTACATCCAGCCATTGAAGTATTGATTGCCATTGAATAGTACATTGCTGACAATTATAAACAGCCAAGACCTGGTTGGAGAAAAATCCGCCTAGGAATTCCAGTTCGGAAACGACCTCGCGACCTCTCGGTTGGTAGGCGAGGACGTAACCCCGCCGCCACTAGGGCCGGCTAAATTATGAAGTACGGAAATGCGAAGAGAACAAGCGAGACTTAGACTTTTGGAAAGATACAGAACCAGCGAATTTAACGATGACACTAAAGGAATTATAAAAGCCCCACACTACTTAGGTAGATCAGACCACAAAGATAAAATAAGGTAGATAGATTCAAATACTCATTCTTTCCCAGAGCAATCAGAAATCATTACTGTAAGAAACCGAAGTCCCTTTAGACATATTAAAAACATTTAAGTTGCAAGTCGGAAGAAAAAAAGAAGTTCAAAGATTGTGCATGTGTATGTTTGTTGGTAATTTTTGGGTTTGCATGTGTGTGGGGTGTAAGGGCTCTTGTATGAATGTTTACCATGTTTGGTTTGTGGTCTATAAATTTGTGGCTTCTGCATGCGGTTTTTTTCTTTCTAAATTACGGGTGATGTCCTAACACCCTTCGCCACACGCCCTTGCGGCGGCTTGCGGGGTATTGAGAAGACGTAAATGAGTAGATGTAGATGTGCTCTCGAAGCCTTCTACTACTTCCTCTTTTTTATCATATCTTCCCCAAATCGTTTACTTCACAGGAAGCTCGTAAATCCCTGCAACTTTCGTGCTTTATATGGATAATTTTTTATTTCTTCACACCTTAATAAAGCTTTCTTACGGCCTTAGTCAATTTTTCGTTAAGAAGTATTTTCTTAACCATAAATGCATTACAAGTAAAGCTGAAGAAAGTTCTTGCTACAACAGATTACACAATACATTCTATTGTTTCAGGCTTCACTTTCACTTCGTCGAAGTATTTAATATCCATACTAAAAAGAAAGACTTGTACTTTTCCACAGATTTTTATTATATGGTATAATGCGTTTCACCTACTTGCGGCATCATCAGGTACAAGTTTACTAAACAGACAGTGCCAGAATATACGTAAACCCTCAAGACAGAGTGGGGGTGGGGAGGGCTGGAAGGACATGAGAGAGTAGGGGGTCATCAGGTGCGTTGATGGGTGGTTTTGACCATTTCCATTCTAGTTTCTCGGAGAGGAGTGGGGAGGGGTACGAGAACAATTGCTTATTACAAAGGATCGTGTTAGGGTTTGCCGAGTGCCTTCTTATCACTAATTGCTCGAGAGCGTATATTTTAAAACCTCTTGGGAGCATGTGTAATAGCTTTGGGACAGAGTCACTACTGTGGTCTGATTCCAGTAGATGCTTGGCAAAGAGAGTTGGTATTCGGTTTTTTTGACACCTTGCGTGTTCCTTGACTCGTAACTTAACATTCATACCTGTCTGACCAACATAAACGCTGTTGCAATCCTCGTCTTTATCTATCTGTCTTTGAGCAAATTCTCTTCAACATTCTTCTCCATTTTCATATCCACAATTTTCTTATCTCCTGCATATTAATCTTCATTCCTCAAATACCAGGTTTCGTATCCATGCAGCTACATTTCTAATTAAATTATTTATACAAGATATTAATATTCTGTTTGCGGGTATACTGAATTATCAATTACCTACCCTTTGAAAATGTTTCTTCCCTCAATCAAGTTCTTTTCCCAGTTCGCCCACTATCTTGCCCACCGTTCTCCAAAACACAGTCAAAATTGTAAAATGTCCTCCACTAATCTAGTTTATTCCCTCCCACTTCCGTGTAAAATAAGATTTTCTACTTCTGATGAATCTTATTATTTTTACTTTTCTTTGATTAATTTCCATCATATTCTAAGGACATCGATACTATAATATGCTCAAAAATGCCTGGAGGCCTTCAGCTCTCTACAGAATTACTCTTTGGTAAATCGCGATTCTGACCGCCTTCAGCTCATCTTAAAAAAACTTGAATTGGGTTATATCCGCGCCTACTCCCATTCCTTTCCACAAGTTGTGGCAAACATAGAGTCGCATAATAATATTGGTTCACTATCTACGAGGGAATTTTTAGATTTCTCAGAATGGAATAGAAATAAAGGACTTATCAAAGTTATTTTTTTTATTTTTCGATGTAGTCTCTCTATACACAAATGCAAATGGTCCAGCGTCCAGAAATGTCTTGATCCAATCTCAAAAATTAGATTCCTTCAAGCCTGTATAATACCTATGTCCTTCGGCTGCTAGTTTTCATCTAAAGAGAATCTCCATCCACCGAGGATAATTTTGAACTTGGGGAAGAGAGGGAAATTTGATAGAGCCATATCAGGCGAATAAGGCAGGTGTTGCAACAATTCGTATTTTTGCCGTGGCAACGACACTTGACCCTGAATTGTCTTGATGAAAGATGAGTTTCTTCTTTGCTAAATTTGGTATTTTTTGTTTATCTTTTGCAATAGTTATTCTAGAAGTATAGTATTGTCCAGTAATTTTTGACCAGTGGTAAGACAATCCATCAGCAGAATCTCTTTCGCATCCCAGAAAAGTGAAGCATCTTCTTTCCGCCAACCGCATTGCCTTAACTTTTTTTGGTGGTAGTGAATCAACATGTTTCCGCTACTGCGACCACTATTTTGTTTCTGGGATATTTTAGTGAACCCTTCTTTAATTAGTGGCCACAAATTGGCGCAGAATATATTGTTGGTTGCTCTTAAAACGGGTCACATATTGTTCGGAAATTTCCATTCTGATGCGTTTGTGATCCTAAGTCAAGTGTTGCGGCCCACACCTAGCAGATAATTTCCTGATATCCAATTCCCCTATTAAAATATGATATGCCCTTTCAGATGACATCCCTATGCATTCATACGCACTTTTGCAACAATTTGCAAAATTAGTAACATTTTGGTCGAAAATTTCGCGGGTCATACTCTAAGCTCTACTCTAACCTCTGCTTTTGGTACCCTAAATTTCCCCTTCCATCCCTTGTCCCTCTCCGTGGGTGTGCCCTCCTACCACCTGCAGCGTTGGGCCAGATTCCTCATCTTGGGTGGGAGAGAGTTTTGTGTGGAACGTTCTTGTGGTGGTGGTGTTTCGCCTGGCTACTTGCTATAAACTAGCTTGCACGTTCGTGATAAATTTCTTGCTGCATTCTAGGGTAAAATTATTTGTTGTAGTTAAGCGTATGTACTTGCATGCTTGTGGAGTAAAGGGAGGTAGATGTGTGGTTGCATGCGCGTCAAATGATGGGATGTTACGATGAATGTGTGCACTGCTGTGAATTGGGGTTTGCATGTGTGTGTTGGTTTTGAATGCGGTATTTCTTTTTTCCTTTTTTGGGTGGTGACCTAACATCCCCCGCCACACGCCCTTGCGGCGGCTTGCGGGGTATTATCTAGATGTAGATGTAGATGTAAGCTCTCCCGACCAAACCTGAACTCGTTTGTCCACTAGTCAAAAGCTGAATATGAACAAGCAGTCGCCCAGGATTTTCTGAAAGTCGGCATGCATTTCCTTTACTTGCATACCTTTCTTTACGAAGTATTTAATCACAGCTTAAATCTCAATTTTCTCACTCTTTTTTTTAAAGGCCTAGTGGAATCACGGTCATCCAAAGTGTGTCTCTTAGTCAACAAAGCACCTCAGCGACCCGTGACATGTGTTTAATATCGCTAATCATTTCAAAAGTTCAATCATTTCCTATATCTTTCATTTCTTATTGAAGTATTCAATTCAAAAAGGTTCGTTTGAAAATACATAATGGCAACTAACCCCTACGAACCCCCCTCACAACTGCCCACAAAACGCAGCTGGATTCTAATTTTTTAACTATCACTTTTCACAGTAAAATATTCTTTCGGATTTACTCAAAGGATATCCATCCAAACAAAGTATAATCCTAATGGTGCCATTGGCAGGCCGTGTCTGTTCGAACTCCTTTATGGGAATTTAGTATTTAATATTTTAATAACAATTTTTAACGAAACGAGAGGTTTCCTTTGTATTTGATTTATTTAATCTTATATGAATAATTTCCTTACTGGAAATGCAGTAAGGAAATATGAAATATTTCCTTACTGGATGCGAAAGACTTGAAGTGGGTTAAAGACGAGGTGGAACTAAAGCGAAATACGAATGACTCTCAATTCTCGGGATGTCACCGCGTAGGTTGTATTTCTGACAATAGTTTCGCCCGTGTTTCAACGAGCGTCTTCAGGTCGAAGTGCCGGGACGCAACGATCACAATGGCGGCCCTGTACGGGCACTCAAATACCGTCCCGGTGGGTGAAAACCCACCTAAACCGGTCGATTTACAATGTCAAAAACCATGACAATATGAAGTAACGAGGCGGATGTGCGCGTGCTGTTTGTCACCAAGAGAAACTTAACAACTAACGTGTGAGAGATACAGACTCACCTAAACGTAACAAGGTATATGGCAGACCGACAGGAAACGGCCTGGAAAACTAATGCTAATTAATACTAAGCGGGAGATAATAAATGGGTTCAGGGAATGCTAAAGGTAAGGGAAGACTACTTGAGTACAAGCGGCGAGTAAATGCAGAGAATATAAGGCTTGACTACAGGATAAGCGCACAAGTACAGAGTGCGATAAAAGAATATACAAAGAACATAGCAAATACGAGAGGAATAGTATGGTTACGAGAAAATTGTTCCGCCGGAAAGACGTCCGCCCTATCGTACCATTTCGGAGCAAAATTTCCCCGAGTAGCCGACGAGCTTGCGTCTTTTCGACGGCGAAGTGCTCCTCCAAACCACGACATCGGAGATGCCGCGGATTTCTCCGGGAGGAAAGTAAAAAACTGAAGGCTAAATGGCATAGGAAAGACTCATAGGCGAGAAACGTCCTTAGACAGTGTGAAAATCTGCTTTTTGTTCAGGTCATAGTCCCAGATAGATTGCAAGAGAGGATTCCCAGTCCTTGCGAACGAAGCAGAGAATTTTCGTATCAGTTTGCGGAGAAATTCCGTGACTATGGATACTTAATGAACGGCGCGAACCTCGGCCATCCGCGTAAGTCGCGAGACATTGAGCAAACGGCGTATCGCCGTATTCTGTATAGTCTCTAGACGGCGCCAAATAGGCCGTCGATTCGCGAATACGAGGCCCGCATAGAGGAACTTCGGCCGGACAATTGCGGTGTACAAGCGCATCTGGTCCGAATGACTGACGGAGGAGGTTGCCGAAGCAAGGCAGCGGAGTTGATTGATGGCAACAATTGCTTTCCTATGGCAAAAGTCAAGGTGCGGACGGAAGGTTAGTTTGGCGTCAAGGAGGACGCCTAGGCAACGATGCGTGGAAGCTTTCGAAATTGCATGTTTCTGAGAACAAATAGACGTGTGCGGAGCGTGGAGGCGTCGGCGGGCAAGGTGGACGTGTGTACTCTTTTCGGGGTTTATTGATATTTTCCATGTGGACGTTCACTTTTGAAGTTTCAGGAGGTGAGTGCTGAGTCTTCTGATGTTCGCGTACCCGTGACGACACGGCGATGGCTGTGTCGTCCGTGTACATGTGGGACGTGTGGGGCGTCGAAGGCATGTCGTTGACGAATAAATTGAATAAAAACGGGCTGATAAGAGAGCCTTGCGGAACGCCCGCCTCGGCTCTCTTTACAGCGGAGGGAGAATCGCCCATCGCCACACGGAAGCGGCGATCGGATAAAAAACTGCGTACTAGGCGGATGAGAGGGGGAGGAAATTGCGCGAGGTGCATTTTGTAAAGAAGAACGATGCCAAACTCTGTCGAACGCACGGGCGACGTCAAGGAAGACCGTATCGGTGGAACGACGTAGATAAAAACCCTGGGCGATGCGTTCGCGCAAGAGAAGGACTTGGTGGTTCGCGGAAACACGGGAACGAAACCCAAATTGGTCGGGGCGGAGGATACCGCGAGTGCGGGCGTGATGTTCGAGTTGAGTCAGAAGGACAAGTTCGAAGATTTTTGAGACGTTCGACAGAAGGGTAATTGGTCGGCAATTACCCGGAATCGTAGCGTCCTTCCCTGGCTTCGGAAGAAGGATAACTTTCCCTGTTTTCCAAGGGGAAGGGAAGTGGGCGGAAAGTAACAATGATTTTTAAGATCCGAAAGGAGAAGTGGAAAAATAGGGACGTAAGCGGCCAGTTTCAGCTCCCAGTTTGATATGTTGTCAAATCTTACGGGCTGGGAGGGAGGAGAGGATTGCTTTGATGTCCTCCGCAGAGGTGATCAAAGGGAGATCGGGAGGGTTAAATGCAAGTTTGTACAAAAAAATGCGGATTTTACGGTCTGCGGGGGAAGGAGAAAGATCAGCGCCCATGGTGGACTCCAGGTGAACGGCCTGAATTTCCGCCTTGCGGACGGGATAAAAATCAATCGATCGATTAATTTTAGAGGAGGGTTGGTGGACTTATGGGCACGTCGGAGGGACTTGGAGATTTCCCAGAAAGTGTTATCCTCGAAGGGCAGGGTGGAAACGTGACGCAACCATTCTTGCGAGGAAAAAGCCGCAATCGAACGTTTGACGTCATCAGTGAGACGATTGTAACGGGACTTGTCCCATGGTAATCGATTCCTCTGCCACGCCCGACGAGCAGAATTACGCTGCCTAATCAGTACAAGAATATGTGGAGGGAGTAATCGGGCACCTCTCCCAGATTTAGGAGAAATAAGCCGAGTAACGCGGTCCTTCGCTTCCGCAAACGAATCGGAAACAGCTGTTCCACGGCGGTCAAGGTTCTCGGAGGAGGGGGATGAAAGAAGAGTGAAAGACGCCAGGACGTCTGCTAGGGACTCAGCGAATTGGTTCCAGTTAATGGAACGAGTGGGAGGAGGGGGAAGACGGGAGAAGGACAGCGGTAAGTGGAAAAGAATCGGGAGATGGTCGGAGGAAAATCATCGGACGACCGAAGGAGGTTCGACAAATGGCAAACGGTGGGCGATGCCGAAATCAATGATAGAGACTCGGGAAGGAGAACGGGTGAAGTGGGTGGGTTCTAAGGGTTCCAAGATGGACGAAGAATGGTTGGAGACGAACGAATGCAAAGTTCGCCCGTTTTGGGATGTAGTAGAGCAGTTCCATTCGGTGTGATGGGAGTTCCAATCTCCGACGTCCAAACTCGACTTTCGCGGCGAATACAAGCGCGCTAAGGGAGATTTATTCACGGTATTCGGCCGACTGCATAGCTGATAGACAAAGAATAAGTTAATGAGTCCCTGAGATGTATGGACTGCGATTCCGAGAGCTTGCATGCTCGAATGGAGAGGAATATCGAGGAGGGAATGCGGGATATCCTTTATACAAGGATAGCAACTCCCCCGTATGGGTTGTTTCTGTCCAAACGTTGCGTGTAGTAATTTGGTGCGTGAAAAGATACTATGTATGCGGCTTCAGGAGCGTTTCCTGAAGGTGAATAATGTCAATGTGATGCAACGCGGCGAAGTGTAAGAGCTCCTGTTTTCTGTTCGATAGACAGTTACAATTCCAAGAAAGGACTTTTAATGACATTCGCGGAGCTTGCAAAGACACATTAAACGTATATGCAAAGGAGTTGCTCTAGGAGGAAGACTTTCTTCGCAGCGATGGTAGGACGTTGTTTTGGCCGAGTTTATATGTTTCAAATCTCCCTCCCTGCTCTGTGATTGGTCGGGTGTTTCCCGCCAAATCCTTTTCCAAGCTCCTGATAGGCGGTAGCAATCTTCCACCTGAAGACGTTGAAACACGGGCGAAACTGTTGTCAGAAAAACAACCGACGCGGTGACATCCCGAGAGTGGGGAGTCATTCATCTGAACGCCGCGAAAATCTACGACCCTAAGGCGTAATACCTCCGATTCCTAAACTTATCGTCGGATATATCTCCAACTATACGCATTTATTAACACATCTTCTCGAATGCGTCATCTCCACTTTTGCATGTCATCATTTGAGGCTCTTTTTCCGTGCCAGACCTCCTCCAGTCATTCGAATGCTTTTATGACTTTTTTATGCCCCTGCTGCTCGGAGCGGTCACTGAGAATACGGAGCGATTCGTGAATAGGAACAACACTGCTTTTTAAGGACAAGAAAAAGAGTGGGAATATATTGATGCTGATGGACGTCGAGGAAAAATAAGAGTCTATTTTCTCGTAAATACGTTTTTCACAGCTCCGCTAAAAGGCGGAAGCAACTCGATAAATTAGCTAACATTTCGTGGACAGCGGTTTTTCAAAGAACTTGGAAGGAATAACCTTCGTTTATATCATTTTTCACTCTTGAGACAGCCTCGGGGGTCCTAGTGGATCCTGTTTTCTCTCTTTGACTCGAGTTGTGCAACTGCATTTGCATGTTGGTTATATTAACCATCATGATGTGGGTTACGATAGAGTACATACACACACCATACATACACACAGTAATGAACCCTAAGGTCGGTTTGTTAGGTGATGGCACAGTTCATCCGTACTAGACCCGAGTGCGTATTAAATTAAAGGTTTGCCCGGGCATTGAGCCCGGGCCCTCCGGTCAGTAGTACAACGCTTTACTCCTGGACTAACGCGCCCCAAGATAGAGTACATACGGAACTGAAAACAAGATTATTTTCAGCTTATACTACTTTCTGCCCAATAATTATTTCCTATCCCCTATTCATTCATCAACTAATGAAGGCGCGTATAGTTCAGATTTGGCAATCTTCAATTGTTTGTTTTGCCTCAATGTGATTTTTTAATTAATAGCCGATGGGTGTACTACATTAAGGTATTTGATTCATGGAAATAATACCATGTAGGTCCAATATTGGGTCATTTTTCTACTATAAACTCAGGTTTGCAACCTGATTCAATAAACATTGCAAACTTCCAAGTTTTCTTAGAAAACACAAGCGTCTTAAAGAAAGGAAGGAGTTATTAGTGTGCCCTTGCTACGACTTTGTGGCACGGTATTTTTTACCATAAATATATATATATATATATATATATATATATATATATATATATATATATATATTTGCTTTGATAGGTGATGGTAAAGTTCACCCAGTACTAAGCCCGACGGCGTGTGAGGTTCACACATCAGGGTAGGGGGACGAGTTCCTTTCCCTTTACAGGTTATGGTTTCCCAGGAAGACCTGGTACCCGAAACATCATAGCTTGAGTGACCCAGAGTACCTTGCCAGGGAATAGAACCCGGGCCCTCCGGTCAGTAGTCCGACTACCGCGACCCATATATTATATATAAAATATAATATTAATATCTCCTTGACCGGGACTTTCCCGGTCTATCTCTATCCCCCGGTAACTCTCTGTCATCACCTACCAAATCGACCTTCAGGTTGATTCTTGTCTTGGTGGAATCGTGCACATCACCAGCTTGGATCAGATTTACGACTAATGCCTTAACCATTCAGCTATCGAGAAAACGCAAATTACACTGGAATCTGTGGGTGGATTGATGCAACCTTTTGCATATACTATATACTATATATATATATATATATATATATACATATATATATATATATATATATATATATATATATATATAATACTTTATTATATACACTATACTATACTTTATTATTTATACTATATATATATATATATATATATATATATATATATATATATATATATATATATATATATATATATATACTGATTCTATTTTATACTCAATCTAATGCGAAGCAAAGGGAAAGAACCAGAGGAATTGTAGATATGGACTGGGTGCATCTGAGCGAGGAAATGAGTGTAATCTGTGCGTGCATATCATCAAAAAAATTAATGAAGATTTTCCGGCACTCGAAATCTTTTCGAATTTTGCAAGTGCGTGTAAATCTTCTCCTAATTAAAAGCCAGCAATACCCTCAAGTAGGTTTAAGATTTTCAACACCACAGTGCTCTCGGTTTAATAGCTTCACAAATCCATTTTTTTATCTTGGTTGAAGTGCTCCTAAACGTCAAAAAATTAATTTATTAATATACCGCTTAGCCCGCCATCTCGAGCGAGGAGCAAATGGACCACTTCATCTCTGTTTTCATCGCGCTCGTTATGGCGAGAACGAGTGATCTGAAGGTAGGGGTGGGTTTAACGGCGAAAAGGAGGAGTTAGATGAGCTGGCTGAGGCTCGGACGCTTCCTCGACCCCGCCAAGATCGCTTCATTCTTGAATCAGTGCGCTTGAGTGAAACATCTTCATTTTCCCCTAGGGCACTGTGTCGAGCTAAACGTCGAAGCACGATAAAACTTCGGATTCACCACCATTCACCGGGTGTCTTTACCAAACCAAAACCTTCCCTGGCTCTTAAAAGGTAAGTTTGGAAAACCAACTTAAGAAAAGTTTTATCTCCCTTATTATTATTACCAGTGATGTGAACCCCTTCGCGTGAGCGGTATTTTTTGACCTGAGTTGAGAAGAGTTTGATTTTCGACTAGGCATTGTGTCGTTAACTTGAATTTTCCAACGGGAAAGGACTTTTTTACGGTTGAATTGCAAGGAATCTTGTTAACTTTGAAAAGGAGCATCAGCTATCAGAAATATCTATCTGTAGTAAATGGCGTAGAAGTATTTTAGGTGACATCCGAATTGGAATGATTTTCTTCTATTTCCACAAGAACATCACGACCGGTGGAGGAGCATCGCTTTCATGCTTATTGTCTATTTCGTCATGGATTAAGCTTCTTTCAAAGATTAAGAAATATTCGTGAAAACCGATTTATCAAGTATAATTTTTTTTATTTTTCTTTGGCAATAGTAGCCGTAATTAGGTCATCGGTACTCTCGCGGTTTAGAAAATTTCTTCTAGCCGAGTCTTTAGACGGGAAATTTAAATTGATAAAATTCAATTTACGTAACATTTATTTCCGGAAACGGATATGAATCCTCGATTTTTCAGCATTGCCGTTCTTAATTGAAAAGTCATGTTACTTCATTGCATTAAGTTTGATTTTCCGCGCCGCTAAAATAAACTGAGTTTCAGTTACATGCGCGTCTAGAATTAGAACCTTACACCGGGATCGGGCATTTTTGTGCTTTGAACTTTCCTCGCATTGTGTGAAAACTGTGAATTGGCATCAGCTGTTTCAACTACCAAAATTAACTGTCGTATTAAGGATGGGTATTTTTTTTAGTCGAACCAGACAAGTTATTGTTAATGCCGTACATAAATCATGATAAAAATAGGACAATAAAATTCATACTTCTTGGGTGTGTCGTCGTGCGGATAGCAAAATCCGGAAAGATGCGTAATGCGCGTGAATATCCATGTAGTAGGAACGATTTTCTATTTTTATTTGAAACGGAAGTAAAGTTGCAGAAATTAATTTTTTATTAAAAGAACCTCTCAAACGCAAGGTTATACACCTTGCGTTTGAGAGGTTTTTCTAACAAAGAATTGAGTAAATCAACACAATATTCAAGTCCAGATTGGCAGTCAAAGTATATGTTAGCCATTTCGTTGCATAAGTTTCATTTTTTCATACCGATAAATTAAAGTGAACGACGTTTATAATTATTCTCGACCTTAAATTATATTTTGATTATTATGAAATGAATTAGGTATAATTAAACCTATCACACTAGCCAGAAATACTTTCACTACTGTCATCAACTGAAAAATATGCGAAATTTCGTCCCTTCAAAATAACAGATCAAATGCGAATTCAAGACATAGTTTTTCTTCAAGTATAGGTAGCATTTCCTTGGTTAGGTTTGTATCGACTTCTTGAAAATTAGCTGACCACATGTATGAAATTCTCACATGTAGCATCCTCTCCTGGTAACCTAATTGAAGTTCCTTCTAGTAAAATGCATGCATTCAGTTGGCTGTGTATACTCTATTATTTGGTTATAATTATCTTAATACACTCTTTTGATGAGCTGATGTTTTCTCTTATTATTTTTTCGTTATATATCACCAACAAAATGTTAATGTATTTTTAAGCCATGCTCTGGAGAACATCACATTTGAAATTTCGAGTCCTATGTTTTCCATTTCCTCTGATTTTCTCTTCCATTTATGCCAGGAGATTTATTATAATTATCATAAGCTCCACTTTTCATTGAAATAAGTAAAAAGAATCAGTTAAAGGCGTTTCTATTTGGTTCTAAAATAATTTAACTTATTCCCTTAAAATATAGACAATATAGCTGGCAAATGCATCAAGAATTATAATTTTAATATAGTTGCACATTTTACAGCCTAAAATATACTTTAATAAAAGATATTTTGTCCTCTTTTCAGGAGTGAGCAAACCATTTGAAGCTGTTTCCTAAATATCTTCTACTTCTTGGAACCAGATCCAACCACCTTAACCAGAAAATTTACTTCAGTACACTGGGCAAAGGTCATTCAGGTGAGATAAATCTTCTTACTAAACTGTAGGAGCTCAACATAGGTAAATGAAATGTAAACCTTCAACTAGTTACCCTCTCACATACATGATCTAGGCTTACCACCAAAGTCTAAAAATGTTAGTTCATTTGATTATGTGTACCACAGCATCATGATTGCTATAATATTCAATTAGCCTTATTTATATTAGCTAATATATATTAGTCACCATCCATTACTGCAAATCCATGCGGTTCACACTGAAAAGAGTTTCTTACTGAAAAGATTAAAGTAAAATTCTTGGGAGAAAAAAACCATTATGAGTAGTTCATAAAGTCATCTAGGAGTGACAAAATGGAGAGAGAGACAAAGTCAAAGATGCAGTATTTGTGGATTGTTTTTGACTTAAAATGTTATAAAAATAAAAATGTGTACAAATATAATGTTGTTGATATATATAAATATATATATGTATATAAAAATATATATATTTATATGTCATCAACATCAGCATTTCAATCCTAGGATTGGTTTATTGCAGCCCTCCATTCACCTCTATTTAATGTCAAAACCCTCAATCCCTGATACTTTTTCTGTTTTAGATCTTCCTTAATTTGTCCTATGTAATGTCTCTTGGTCTTCCTCGTGTGATCTTTCCTTCTATTTTTCCTTCTATTATGTTCCTAATCAATCCATTGTGCCTCAATGTGTGTCCAATCCATCTACTTCTTCTTTGCCGCAGATTTCCCCATATGTTTCTATCCTCTTCTGCTCTCCTATATAATTCCTCATTCCTCACTTTGTCGGTGCATTTAGTCTTTAGCATTCTCCTCCAGCACCATGTTTCAAAGGCTTCTATTCTTCCCTGGTCCACTTTTCCAATGTTCCAAGTCTCGGGGCAATTGAGTGCATGCTCCACACGAAAGTCTTGATGAATTGTTTCCTTGTTTCCAGCCTTAGGTTCTTTGAACACATTAATTGCCTCTTTTTCATGTATGCATTCTTAGCTTGGGCAATTCTTTGCTTGACATTGGTCAAACTTCTCCCATCCCATGCTGTGCTGCTGCCCAGGTAGATAAAGGATTCCAGTTGTTCTAGTTTCACCCCTCAAATTGTGATATCTGTATTCAGCTTCTCTCTTCCGCACACAAGGATTTTAGGTTTCTTCTTACTGATGTACATATTATATTCCCTTGGCACTTGATCCATAACACCTAGTTTTGCTTGCAGGTCCTTTCGCGTTTCCGCCAGTACTGCCATGTCATCTGCAAACTGGAGCATGTTGATTTCTTCTCCATTTACCATGACTCCTTTGATATTCCATTCTTTTTTCTTTTATTGCCTCTTCCAGGTATACTTTGAATATTGCTGGTGAGAGGTTGCATCCTTGCCTTCCTCCTTTGTTTATTTTGGCTTCTATTTTTCTCCCGTTTCTCATTTGCACCCACCACCTCTTCTTCCCTGCCCTCGACCCCTTCTCTCTCTGTCCCATATACCTCTCGCTTGTCAGTCCTAACTAATCTTCCAAGGAAGACGGAGTTCAATTCTGTCAAAATTATCAAGAAATAACGTGTGAGTGTTCCTTTTATGTATTCTCATGTTGTGTGTTGCTAATTTTTTTTATTTAACACTTCCGTGTTACTTCGAAGAAATCATCTATATATATATATATATATATATATATATATATATATATATATATATATATATATATATATATATATATATATATATATATATATATATATATATATATATATATATATATATATATATATATATATATATATATATATATATATATATATATATATATATATATATATATATATATATTTATTTATTTATTTATAAATATATATATGTAAAAAACTTAGACACCAACACACAGCACGAGAACACATAAAAAGAACACTCACAATAATATCTTGATAATTTCAACGGACTCGAACTCCGTCTTCAGAAGATAAGATATGACTGAGGTATAAGGGTACGTGGTGCAGAGAGAGAAGGGGAGGAGGGAGAGGGGAAAAACAGGTAGTGGGGGAGGGGTGAAGGAGGGGTATGTGGAGAGGGAGAAAGCGGAGTGGAGAACAGGTGGTGGGGGATATTATTAATTATCAAAATGTTATTGTGAGTGTTCTTTTTATGTGTTCTTGTGCTGTGTGTTGCTGTCTAAGTTTTTTATTCAACACTTCTGTGTTACTTCGAAGAAATTAAATATATATATATGACTTTTGGACGGCACAATTTAACACAGAATAAAACAGATAACACGTAAAAGGACACTCACACTGTATATGATTTGAGCTTTCGGCCTACTCCGAGGCCTTCTTCAGGTCAGACTCGGAGTAGGCCGAAAGCTCAAATCATCTACAGTGTGAGTGTCCTTTTACGTGTTATCTGTTTTATTCTGTGTTATATTGTGCCGTCCAAAAGTTATATTGCTCTCGTGAGTACTTCCGCATCATCTATATATATATATATATATATATATATATATATATATATATATATATATATATATATATATATATATATATATATATATATATATACATCTCTGTGTGTGTGTGTATAAAAAAACATAAAAAAGTTTATATATACATATATATGTGGTGAATGCAAAAAGATTCAATGCATGAAATACTTTACTGACTAAGAAATGTCCCATATATACCTATGTGATGTAAAATGTACAATAGAAATTGCAAAGAGTTGTACATGATGTTGAAACCTACATGAATGGTTAGGCATCCTGATCATGACCGAGTTTATGTTGCTGCCTTAAAAAATACACATTTTTTCAATGAATCCTCATACCACTGGCAAACCTCCTAAAATTATAATTTGCTTCATACCTTTGTCATCTATTTTGTCTTTTTTCACAAATATTTCAACAAAATATACAAAATAATTCATTTTTTTGACTTATTTACCATTCAATCAAATTTTCCATAATTTTTTCCTTTCCCTTTTCAAACACTTAATATTTAGAAAACAAAATAGCTGAGACTGTAAACTTGATCAACACGAGGTTTGTTTAAGGGAGGAGTAAAACAAAGGGACAAGTAAGGGCAAGAAGGAAAACACAGTCTAGGCCATTTGGGTATGTTTGGGAACAATTAACACTTGAAATTAGGAAACAATTAATGAACAGGTAAGCAATTTTTATAGTCACTCTCTCATGAACATTAATGTGTTCTCATGATCAGGATGCCTAACCATTCACGTAGGTTTCAACATCATGTACAACTCTTTGCAATTTCTATTGTGCATTTTACATCACATAGGTATATATGGGACATTTCTTAGTTAGTAAAGTATTTCATGTATTGAATCTTTTTGCATTCACCACATATATATGTATATATAATTTTTTTATGTTTTTTTATAACCACACACACAGATATATATATATATATATATATATATATATATATATATATATATATATATATATATATATATATATATATATATATATAGATGATGCGGAAGTACTCACGAGAGCAATATAACTTTTGGACGGCACAATATAACACAGAATAAAACAGATAACACGTAAAAGGACACTCACACTGTATATGATTTGAGCTTTCGGCCTACTCCGAGGCCTTCTTCAGGTCAGACTCGGAGTAGGCCTAGGTAAATTTTATAGTCATGAATTGTAGTGTCCGATTCAAAAAGATAAGACAGGAAAAGGGGGTTAGGAAGTAGAATGTAGAAGCATTAATGGAAATGACAAGGAAGGAGTACCAGCAGGGTTTAGAGAAAAATATGGATGACCATAAAGAGTGGGTACTATTGAAGAAAATTTAGATTAGAGATGGCAATAAAAGAATGTATATATACATTTAGGTAGAAGGAAGTACAAAGAGTTAACTAATAAATTGTGATGCATAATAAATAGAGCTAAAAAAGAGTAGCAGAAGATGCAGTGCAAGGATGTGAAAAGTTTGGAGAGGAAGGGTGAAATTGGTTAACTATACAAAAAGGTTTAAACATTATTGGGAAATAAAAACGGAAGATCTATGCTGACTGTCAGAGAAAGGTTGGGTAAAATAATAGTTGAAACAGAAAAGATCCAAGAAATATTGAAGGAATATATAGAGGAACTTTATGGTAAAGAACAAAGGGAAGTAAGGTTACACAGGCAGAGAAAATGATGTAAATGAAGATAGCTTAGGTCCAGGTACACTTGACAATGAGATAGCTATGGCATTAGTGAGATTAAATCAAATAAAGCCATAGGGTAGACCAAATCCCTATGGAACTACTTAAAAGTTTAGGAAAATATGGGAGAAATATTCTTTATGGGCTTAGTTGTAACATCGAGGAGGAGGGAATCTGGCTTGAAGACTTTGTGAGATAAGTGTCAGTTCCTATTCCAAAAAAGGTAAAGGCTACTTCATGTGAGAAGTACAGAACAATACGCTTGATTTCACATACAGCCAAAGTGGCTCCCAGGATCATCAACAAGTGATGATCAGTTTCGATTCAGAAAGTGGAGAGCCAGGCATGATATTATTGCAGTAATGAGATCATGAATAGAGAGGAATAAAGGATAAAATCAGAACATATTTTCCAGTTTCATAGATTTCAAAAAGGTATTTAATAGAGTGAATTGGGAATAACTAATAAATATGTTGCAGAAATTAGGAATAGTTGGAGGAATAGGAGACTATTCCACATGTCTCAGACTGTTCAGGTTCAAATAGGGGATTGATAGTTTAGATGGGCAGTCTTAGGAAGAAAATTAAGGCCGAGTTGTCCATTTATACTTGTGCTGTTCAATGCATATGTGGAAGAAATCATTATAGAGGTATTGGAAAACTGGAGATAGATATGAAAGTCGGTAAGGAATCCATAAAATCAGTTACTTTACTGATAATCATGCTTTACTTTATCAAATAGACAAGTGATTTCAAGCATTGCTGAACCCATTGGAATGTCTGTGTAATAGGTATGAGATGAGTATATATTTAAATAAAACAAAGAAAGGGAAGGGTATGTATCTGATAAAATAGGAGTAGGTATGTTACCCGATAAAATAGGATATATTTTCAAAACTAGTTTTAGAAAGCACAAAATTTTACAATTAAGTACTTTTCATACTTGACTATTTTTGAGCATAGTGTTGCTATTCATGAATAAATCCTCGGAGGTTTTTCATTTTCAAAAAACGGAAGAATGACAATTTTTTTTTAAGTTTGAAATATCCATTGACCGAAGAGAATACATGTTTGGCACACATGTGTGTCAGGAGACATTTGCTCTTGATAGGCTGCCTCAATTTAGAACATTGAGATAGATGCAATTCTTTTCCAAATCTCTCTATTGCTGGCTTAAAACTGTTCAATGAGAAGAGAAAGACCGAGAAGATGATAGATTATCGGAAGTTGAAATAAGAAAGATTTCTGTTTCCACTTCTACCATAAGTTAATAAAACACACCAAGTATGTTAAGGTCCAAATTTATACCTGGTAAATATTACTCTGTACCACTGTGGTATTGCTAAAGTACATTACATTAGTAGAACCTATTTCCCTATGAGTAACCTTTCAATATTCCAATACACACGAATAGAAGCCTGAAGTATAATAAAATAATAGTTATTTTCCATCTATTTAGAGTAGCTCCTTCATTAAATGAACAGGAAATCAGGAAGTTCATATCACAAAGAATGATTGTAAATATACTGATGCTACTTGTTTTACATTTCTTTTCAGGGGAGCCATTGACAAAAAATGCCTAATTTCTTCTCCAAGTTTTGCTGCTTTGGAGCTGCAGATGATGAATCATACAGTGATGATGGAACTATTGTTGCTGATGATTCTCTATACTATATGTGGACCCCATATTTGGATGGAAGGGAAAGTGTACAACAGAGCACTGGTTCATCAAATTTACAAGAGTTCGAGCTTTCTCCCACAAGACCACGAACCAACTCACATTCTCAAGGTTCAAACTTTATATTTGAACCGATTCCGCTTCACTATCAACCATCACAGTACTCTCCCCGCCATCAACCATCACAGCCTCGCAATCAACCATCACAGCCTCGCAATCAACCATCACAGCCTCGCAATCAACCATCACAGCCTCGCAATCAACCATCACAGCCTGGCAATCAACCATCACAACTTCCCTACCAACGACCACAGACTTGCCGTCAACCATCAAATCGCTGCTGTCAACAATCAGAGCCTTGCCGTCAACCAGCACAGCCTCGCCCTGCAACACCATATCCTCACTTTAAAACAACAAAGTAGGCCTTTTGCTGATTCTGATTCAACAGAGCCATGTGATGAGATCCTGATTTTTTATGAAGAATCAGAAAATATAAGCTCTGTATATGCTCTAAGCAATGAGAATGCTGAAACATTTTTATTTTTCTGCAAAAATGTGTTAGATTGGCAAAGAGAGTATATTGATACATCTGGGCAAAATAATATAAATTGGGCTGAAAACAAAATGGTCTTTCTCACTCAGCTGATGAATAAGCAAAAGAATATGCAAAAGCATAAAGGAAACCTGGGAAAATTTATACTCTTCCAATTAGAGTGAGTTGGAGAAACAATATATTTTGCAACTTTCTCTTTAAATTCTTTAATCTTTGAAATTCTAATCTATTCAGATGATTATTTCATTCAAGAAAATATGATGGATGAACAGCCTATTTCTAAATATATCAATAATTACTATAGCACAAGTAAAGATATGGTGAACTCCATTAGTAAACATGGGGTGAAGAGAATTTTTCAAGAAATGTGGATCATTCCATGATAACCAGAATGTATTACTTATAAGAAAAGAAACAATTTGTTTAATGGACCATTCTCTCATTTCAAGAATGTAATTCAAGCATTTCATTTGGCATTGTTTTTAATATTACTTATTGTTAGCTATTTTTCCAGTTCATTCAGTATTTCTGGTTTTATAATTTAATTTAAGCCTTTTATTTGGTAGTAATTTTAGTATTAGTTATTATTATTTAGTTGCTTATTGTTGCATAAAAGTATAATGCATAGTATATGTATGAGTATGTATGAGTAATACATAGAATAGTATGAGTAGGTAGCTTTATTATTTTGGTTAGTTTTATTTTAAAATAGAATTAATTAATAATATAGTTTCCATTTATTTAGAAAAAATTCATTTATGTTATGGCTCGATCATAAATAATTTTTATAATTACCATGTAAAGAGAATTGATTAAAAACAAGAGTCTTCTTTTTAGTATAGTAGTAGTAGAAATATAAGAGTGTTCTTTTCCAGCATTTAAAATGTGTCATTTATATATTTTTCAGATATATTTTGTGTTCTTTTGTCTTAATATGCTATGATTAACACTATATCTGTAGACCAAAAAGTCAATTATTATTAGGTAATCTACCAGTTAAGGTAGGTTTTCGGATGGACATAACTATCAAATATATATTTTGTGACTCCAAAGAAAACCTACTCCACATCAGGCCCCTCTTCATTTCTGTGTACTTCCTTCCTCCCATCATCCCATCAAACATCCCTATCCTGTTCCTGCCCTTTCATTGTTTGCCCAACATCCTCCCCTCTATTACCTTGTTCAAAATTCCACTACCGCTGAATACCCCTTTCATCCATTTTTCCTGCCTGCATAGGATTTCTCTCAACAAACCCCTCTCCTCATCTGTAGTACTTCCTCATTTGTTTTCCTTTCGGTCCATTTTGCCTTCTCCATCCTTCTCCACACCCACATTTCAAAAGCCTCCAATCTACGTCTATCCCCCTGCTTCAGTGACCATGTTTCTGCACCATACATAGCTATGCTCCATATAAGAGTTTTTACGAGTCTTGTCTTAACATCCCTAATCAACGTCCCCGTCATCAACTCCCTCCTCCTTGAGTAAGCCTCCTTTCCTAGCGCAATTGTTCTCCTTACATCCCTATTACTTTGACCGTATTGGTCCAAAACACTTCCGAGATATGTAAACTTTTCTACCTGCTCTATTTTTTCCCCGTCTACATTAATATTTAGCTTAGCCTATTTCCTTCTGGAAAAGCGCATAACCTTTATTTTGTTAATATTGATTCTCATCCCATATTTGTCGCACTGAACCTACAATTCACTCAGCAATGCTTCCACCCCCTTTGCTTACTGAGCACCTATGCTTGGTCATCAGCAAACCCAACCGATTTTACGAATTCCCTTCCAACTTTCATTCCTACCTCCAGTTCTTCCCATGCCTCTTTAATCATTTCCTCCACATATATGTTCAACAGCAAATGTGATCATGGGTAACCCTACCTTGTATCTCTTCCTAACACTGCCCATCCGGACTCTCCATTTCCCACTTGCACCTGAGCAGTCTGAGACATATACAGGTTGGTGAACAGTCTCCTGTCCCTCCAATCCATTCTCATTTTCTGCAATACACGCATTAATTTTTACCAATTCACTCTACCAAACACTTTTTTGAAATCTACGAAACAGGCAAATATATCCTGATTGTATTCTATATTCCTCTAAATTAGTGATCTCATTACTGCAATGGCATCAAATGTACCTCTTCCCTTCTTAAACCCAAACTGATCATCCCCTAAGTGATCATTTGCCTTACTCTCTATCCTTTTGTTGATGATCCTGAGAATTACTTTAGCTGCGAGGGATATCAAACTTATTGTTCTTTAATCCTCACATGATGTAGCCTTTACTTTTTTTGGAATAGGAACTAACACTTATCTCACAAAATCTTCCGGCTAGATTCCTTCCTCATAGATACTACGAATCAGTCCATATAGAGTCTTCTTCCCACATTTTCTTAAACATTTCAACAGTTCCACAGGAATGTTGTCTACCACCACAGCCTTATTTGCTTTCATCTCATTTAATGTCCTCTCTATTTCATCGTCGAGTATGCCTGGATATAAGCCATTTTTTCTATGTCATGTTCCTTTTCTATGCCTAAACTTGTTGGTCTCTCTGCCATACAGTGTTTCTATATATTCATTCCAGCTCTCTTCAAGAAGTTAATATATCATTTAATTTACTTCACACTAGTTTTAAGTCATATGGATTTTTTTAATTTAGAGATAGGTTTTTGCTAATTTTCTATATTCTTTAAGTATTAACATATAATTAGAACATATTACCTGTATTACTGTGATATTCAATGATGACCACGCAGTACCACCTTTGTATTCTGAGTCAATAAATCTTTTCTCTACTTCATTTTGTCAACTTATCTTTTTGATTCCATAAAACATTACAACATATTCATTATCTTTGTTGATCATATGATAGTATTTGGTATCAATTTGAATGCATAAAAATAATTTTGATCAAGTGAATTTACAAAACTGGTACATTCATAAGTACTTAGAAAACCAGCTCAATGACCATCATGGTATTCACAACAACTACTACTGCAATAGATTATGGATTAAATGGATAACTTTAAAGATCTATGCAGTTCATTTTATGATCTGTATTAATTCTTCCCTTGGCAATTTTAAAATGTTTCCTGGAATTTTTCACAGTACTGATTATTAGTTAACTTAACATTTATTGCTTATCATGCTACTGGATATGAACTCATCCTAAATATATTTGGACATGGTGCAACACTAACACCCAGTGTGGTAAAACCATGAATATTCTTCTGCTCTTATTCTGTTTATTACTGTTATCAATAATAAGGACAAAGTTTGAGATTTAATTGAGGGGAATCTTAATAATATTTATACATTCCATTTCAGGATATTTATCAAGAAAAATAAATGTCAAAATAAAACTGAATGCATATAGATGAAATACATACCACAAGAAATAAAACTTATGAAGACAATGATCATCAAAAATTATGTAGCATTGTTAAGGTTCTCAAGGATAGAGTGATACAATTTTTCAAGTAGGAATTTTATCAGATTGCATTTAAGGATGTGGGACTGCTGGGAACTTTAATATTTTATGAAAAGTCTTGTACCCATCTTTTTTGGTCCATTGGAGATAATTTAAAATAAACTGGTAACAGGTGCAAGTTATTTTTCTTTTAGGTTGAGTAAGTATGGATTGCACAATTTTTGGGGAGTGAGTTATTGTTTCCCCAGATTAGAACCATTGTACACATTATAAGTACACATGGTAAGGGCAGAAGTGTGATATAACAACTAAAGGCCAAGAAGGTAAGGAGGTTTTCTTGCAAAATTCCTTACCATTAATATGCATCACTTGAAAATTCTTAGAGAGAAGAGGCACCCCAGAGGAAAATACTAAATGTGAGTTCTAGATAAAATTCACCCAAGTACATGGTTTTCATCACATGTTCATTAACAGCTTCCTTGGAATATCTGGACATATAGTAAATATTACTCCATTTATTGGCTAAATGATAAAAATGTTTCTCCAAGATACAATCGGTATTCAAAAATAAACTCAGTATTTTTTTATGCTGAGCTGCTTAATAAACTCTTTATTAAGCCAATATTGGTTAATATTAACTATTGATTGAGGTGAAATGTCAGTTGCAACTATCCTGCATTATTATAATGCATAAAGTAAGAAGTACCAGTCACACTACTGTGGGAGCTATCATTTTTGCAGAAGTTGCAGCATGTTGCCCTTTTTGTGAGAAGCTTTTGGAGCAGCCACTACAAGAAATTCTATATCTATTAACCATATCTAAATTGCCTTGTTTCCTCAATGATAACAGATTACCCTTGACTCTCAATATATGGAGGTGGTATCAATTAGGATTTAAAATAAAACATGGTTCCCCGAGACACTTCCTTGAAACTCAATTTCAGGAAGCTTTTCAATATGCATATAATGTTAAAAGAGATTGCCAAGTATTTTAATAAATTAGAAATAGTCCTTTCACTTTCTCATCTGCCCTTACAGTGATTAAGACACAATTGGGTAGTATTGAAAACTCAGATGGCACAACAAGACTGAAACTGCTTCAATGGCTTCATACAGGGTTCGTCCGGAAAATAAGTGTACTGAGCTCAGGAAAAAAAATTATTACACTTTTACATATCTTAAGCAAATATTCCTCAAAATAGGACCCTTGTGAGTCGATACACTTGTTCCAGCGGCGTTCCCATTCCTGGAACGTTCCCGCGAAGGCATCAGCGGGAACCTCTCGAAGACACGTCGTCACGGCCTCTTTGACGGCGTCCAAAGTCCCGTATCGCGTTCCTTTCAAACTCCTCTTTATCTTCGGGAACAGAAAGAAGTCCGGTGGTGCCAAGTCCGGGCTGTAGGGCGGGTGCGGCAGCCTTGCCACGCCGTGCTTGGCCAAGAAGTCCGACACGACAAGCGCGGTGTGAGACGGCGCATTGTCGTGACGCAGCCGCCAGATGTTTTTGATCGCTGGCCGGACGCGGGCGACTCGTTTTCGAAGCCTGTCGAGCACTTGGACGTAAAATGCAGCATTTACAGTTTGTCGTTCGGGTACAAATTCCTAGTGGACGACTCCCCTTTTGTCAAAAAAAGACAATGAGCATCGCCTTGATCCGAAATTTGCTCATGCGAGCTTTCTTTTGACGGGGTGATGATGGGGTGTGCCACTCCGCACTTTGTATCTTCGACTTCGGGTCGTACTCAAAGACCCACGTCTCGTCACCCGAAACAACGTTCTCTAAAAAATGTGGATCATTTTTGCAGTGATCCGCAAGTTGTGTCGCGATTTCCAAAGGATTGAGTCTTTGATCATCACTGAGCACTTTCGGCACCAACTTTGCACAAATTTTTCGCATCAGTAATTGGTCCCTAATAATCTCGTGCACTATTGTTTTTGGCACATTACACTGCTCTGCTATCATCCGAACACTAAGACGACGATCAGAGTTCAGTACATCGCAAACTTTTCGCACATTTTCGTCGGTGAGTGTCGTTGATGGGCGTCCAGGCCGTGATTCGTCGTCGACCTCTTCTCTGCCCTCCACGAACATCTTGTGCCACCGAAAGATCATGTTTCTGGACATGGCTGAGCATGGTTAATCATATCGACAGTTTCGGTAGACGATTTCCCAAGCTTTACCGCAAATTTGATGGAATAACGCTGCTCCAAAAACTTCGGCATCGCGTTCCGTGACGTGGGTCGAGCGTGGAGGTTCGCGTTAACAGAGCTCCTCACTACACCACAGCTCAGAGCTGACTGCTTTTTTCAGCGTCGATTGCCAACATACCCCCCTCCAATCGCAGCCCATCAGAGCGGTGCTGGGCGCGCCTGGAGCGGCGGGAAAAAATCAGTACACTTATTTTCCGGACGAACCCTGTATATTAATGATATTGAAAGATACCTTGACAGCTAGAAGTGTATATAAGTGTAGCAAACAATAATCTCTTAGAGCACATGAATGTACAAAAATTGAGCTGGTGAATTTTACATACAGTGAGCCCCTCCTAATACTTCCTTTTGTCACCAGCACTATTTTGTATTTATAAACTACTAGACCCCTTGTTATTACATCTTTAGTTCCTATACCTATATACATTCCCATTCCATGTCCCTATATACATTGTTCCCGAACAAGGACCATATCTCACCTGACATGTGATAATAGGTTTTCAGTCATCATCTCCTTCTGTTTTCCAGAACTCTCACCAATTTGTTCACTCCTTGCACTGATCAAACTCCATGCACTTCTTTATTTCCCTTTCCCCCCAATACCATTTTCTTGTATGACTACCTACCTGTTACTTAGAGTTATAGTTTTTGTTAGTAAAATGGTCATTAAGCCATACACCAATCAGATTTTAAAGTGATCATCAGACTAATTTTCTGCTGGAATGGTAATCTTAAATGTGCAAAATTTTACACTAATGCATTAAACAGTTTCCTTGTATTTCCACTTCATTTAAATAACAATGGACATGGTAGCCAGTGGATAGAGCCCACCGGACCTGGGTTCAATTCCCATTCTGGGTGCCCTCAATTTTACTCAACTGTATGATATTTTGGGTATCAATTCTTCCAGTGAAGTCATATATGGCCCAGGGAGAAAAAACTGGGCCTTCTACCCGTACATGTGACTCTCACACACTTTGGGCTTTGTATTGGATGAGCTCTACCCTCACCTTTCAAACCAACCTTCAGGTTGACAGCTATGGTTCAGTTTGATTTTAATAAAACCAGCCATTGACTAACATAATGTATTATCTATTTCATTTCAATAATCACATTTGGAATACCACCATAGTATAAAACATTCTTGAAACAATACCTAGGAACTTTGCTTGTCACATTATATGGCTATTTCCTCAAACAAATTACTTGAAAATATTTATTTTAAGGATAAGGATTGGTTAGATCCTCATGAATTTGTAACAACAAAGATGAAGATGAAAAACCAAATAAATATTATAGTAATTTTTATCGTTTTGTACATCTAACAAATAAGTACAACTTTATTACTCCCAAGGCTCTCAATACCTTGGACTCTATGAGTAGGTAATGAACATTACCAGAGAAAAAGAACATTTAATGTTAACCATAACATCATTTTTGTTAACCTAAATTTTACATACATATCTTATAGTGGGATCATATATATCATATAGTGGGATGTTAAAGAAGGTAATAGAGGGGTGAATGTCAGGCAAATGAGGAAAGGGCAGGAGCAGGATAGGGATGTTGGACGGGATGAAGGGAGGAAAGAAGTACACAGAGATGAAGAGAGACCTGATATAGAGTAGGTTGCTGGATTGGATTTTGTTTGGAGTTATAAAATATTTATTTGGTAGTTGTGTCCATCCAAAAACCTACCTTAACCGGTAGATTACCTAATAAAAAAAATCTTACTCATAAATGAGAAATCGCATATGAAAGTCTTCATTAGGTCTTATTTCATGTCACCATTCCTGCTTGTGTAAAAGATTGGTGGCGGTTAGATTCTTTATTTTGTTATACTCTTGTGTGCAAATCCTCAACAATTTAGATATTTCATCTACAAGGATGAAAATAAATTTCCAAAACCTCAATCTCACATAGTTTTTCCCCTAATCCCTTAAAAATGTATATTTGAAGTTTCACTGTGTTTAATTCATTGAGGAATTGTAATTTTTACTGTGGTATTGCATAGAAACCACAAAAAATATTTCATATGAAAAGGAAATGGCAACAAGTAATGACCAAAGGTGAAACAGTATTCAACATTAAAATATCAAAACCAAAAAAGTGCATATGCATGAGGTGTGTCAAAACAATGAGACTGTTTGAATAAACAATTGATTCTATCAGTTACCCTTTAATAATGCTAACAATCAATCGTTGTTACTCAGTGCATGTGCATTGCCATGATAAAAGCACCAAAACTTGTTTTTCTGCACTGCTGGTCTCTTCCACAACTAGGCATATCTCCACCTTCTCATTACCTCAATATAGAACGGCCCTTTTACTTTTTGTACTTTGAGAAATTATTCATGATTGCTCTGATCCCTACCTAATAAAAGAATGAGTAACATCACCTTCACGCTCACAACATCTGAGATTTTTGGGTGAAGATGGCCCCATCCACTGCGAAGATTGGGCTTTGATTTGATCATAACCATAAAGCTAAATTTTGCCACCTGTGATGATTGATTATAAGAAGTTTACTTTGCCATTTGAACAATCGAGCAGTTCCTGGGTGATATCAAGACGTTTTTGTCTCTCTTCATTTGTTAACACAAACTTCACAAGTTTGAATGCAATGCGCTACATACCCAAAATTTCTGTCAAAATGGTGAAACACAATCAAACATTAAAATCAAGTTAGTTGGAAATCTCCCTGAGAGTTAACCTAAGGTTTGTAGGCATTAAATCTTTCACACTGTTGATCTGGGTGTCACTTTTTGACATTGATAGTTGTCCACTTCTTGGTTCTTCATCAATGGGTTTTTCCAGAAAGTGGTGGTACCAATGTATACATTATGTCCAGCTCATAGGTTTATCGCCAAATACCTCCTGAACCATTGCATAAGTTTCAGTTCCACTAATCCCGAAATTAAAACAAAATACAATGCACGCACACCACTTCTCTAAAACCTTCATTCTCACCAACACAAGAATTTTTACAGGAAGCTTGTGCAAGCTCATACAAGAATGCCATTATGAAGGATTGAGTCAGGGCCGCAATCAAGGTGATGTTTTACTTCTCACAGACACGCACCAATGGCTACTCCTCACGGATGGCAATCCATCAAGCAGTTTGAATATAGAAAGACCATTCTCATCTTTTTTTGTACAGAACTTGTAGGTAGTTATTGTCATGATATATTCAAAAACATCTATTAACTTGTGAGCTATGATTTGTAAATATGTAAATGCAGGTCACGAATTACACCTATCTTAAATCTCACTGAAGTGAGTTTCAGCAGAAAGGCAAGCATTCTTGGTTCCCAAAGCTTTTATAGAAGGTAATCAAGCAAATTTTGTGCTCTTTTTAGCCATTGGCTGCCTTGAAAAACGTTCAATAGTTATATTAGAAATATGTACTAGCTGTTAACTGAAATATTATATAACAACCAATTCAAATAAAATTAAATGTAAAATAAAGCAGAGCTATTTGTCTCACTGTCAGTAAAGACTTCTAGGTTCCCTGGTAAGATGAATTTTCTCAAGTTGTTTACCACAACCACTAAATTATTTTCTAACACAATAAGAACAGAGTAAGAAGATAGCTTATGTGATATGAGAGTGGTGTTTGAAACCAGGCCCTAAATTATTTACAAACATCTTCATCAAATGTGATAACAAGTAATTTCATCACTATATTTCTTTGAAGATCACAAAATGACAAGAACACACTACTCAGGTCAGATGTATTTGTGCATTTGTACCAATTGTGATCTTTTGAGGGATTAAAATGCTAAGCTAGTTTAATAGGTGCCAATTCATTTGTGTAATAGATAAATTTTTGGTATTCCATCAATCAAACTTCTCATTCATAACAGATCTCATCAAATAATGGGTTATTGTCTTATCATTCAGACACAATTCATTAACTAAATAATATTTACTTATTGATTTTTTATGAAATAAAATCACTGCCTGTTTTCATCTTATAATACATCTAAGTTCATAGTGTTTTGGGATATAATTATGTCACATCAAAATTCACCAAGACCCCTTTCTAAGAAGGAGTAGATGTGTGGCTTTACTTGTTTTACTCTTTGTAGCAAAGGATTCTGGGCACCTGTATATTAATGAAAAACACAAACATTCACCACAGGTTGTTTAAAATCATTACCAGGAATGCCATAATGAGGCTGGTTGTCCATTTTTCCTTTGCCTCATCGTTAAAACTACTTAAATTTTTATTATAATGAATATTATTCATTTGTTCAGAATATAAGCAAAAAGTCTTTAATGACAAATTTTACTTTCTTTAGCAAGAATAATTTCACTACAAATCATAAAATCATTCAAATATATTCTGATGGATTACAACTTTTAATCATGCATTATACAATAAGCAACATACTCTTTCATTTTGGTGCTGGTACTGATATAAGTTCACAGATGTTTACACTTCAAGAAAAATCTCAGTAATCACCACCATTAGGAAAAGGCATCTTTTACCCCATACGGGTAGGAGGAAATGGGGTAAGGGTCATTTCAAGAAATCAAAATAAGCATAAATCTTCCAGGGACAACATTACCACTCTCTTCTGCTAACTATAAGCATGATTACAGAAAACAATCATCAATTAAAGGACTTAGTATGTCAAAAGATGGTCTTAATTCTTTATATACAAACTTTGAAAAATAATGGCAGATGCTCACACAGTAACTTATAATGGAGTCATCCACTAAACGTGGATAATAATGCAACAAATTCAGATGGATACAGTTGAATAAAATTCCACTCCATTAAAATAATACAAATATGCAGGCCCTAACAATATTTGGCAAACAAATGAGCCCATGAAAAAAGCAGTGCTTCAAGTACCCGAGCATCCAAGCCTTCATCATAGAGATCAGAGGAACGTTTTTTAAATAATTAAAATTTTTTTTAAATAATTAATTTTCTATTTTTTTTACTTAAATAATCAAACTTTTAAGATATTTAGGAGGAGAAAAATAAAAAATTAAATTCAACAAGATCTAAGCTGAACAGCTATTTGTAGATAGATATTGTTTATGAACTATGGCAAATAAGTTACCAATTGTACGCATTTAAGAGCTGAACAAGATCAGTTTCCTGCTAAATTTCACAACAAAAGCCTAGTATTGAATGACTCAGTCGGGTATCAGGATAAAACAAATCATTAAACACATCCATCAGCCCTAATAATACTAGGAATCAGTTCCTAAGGACATTAATATGAATATGACATTTAAAACATATTGATGTTATGTTTACACAAGGATGGCTTCTCTTCATCCTCTTACATTTCAATTGCAACTTAATGTATATCTTTGAATAAGCTCCATTTATTCATTATAACCTGAAAGTAAAAGAAAAACTGATGAAATCTAATGGCCTTGACTCTATACAAGCCAAAATAAATAATTCTTGTACAGATATCCAACATACTGATAATTGGTCAGCTCCACTTTCTTAATTTCAGGGATTTTTAGCTAAAAAATCAGATTGGTTTTTAGTGTTGATTCTTGGCCTTTGTTGTAATAGCTCTGGTGAATGTGTAGACTTGATCAAGAGACAAATACTCAATAACATTAAAAAAAATATCAACTAATAGAAGTTATGCTTATGGTTGATGATAAGTTGCATACTATTGCAAAGTTTTCCACACTTTCCATGATTTCTTAGGTTCAAAACTAACAGATGATTTTTACAATCCTATTAGATACACATCACTGCCTAATCAATTTCCGCAACATTATTATAAAAACAGATAATGGTGAGTTTCCCAGACTTTTCCGTCACACACCTACCTGGTATATGCATTACATTCACCACCCCATCATGTGTCTGGTTCTGGTTGCCTGCTTTTTACACCATAATAATCCAGTACCAGCATAAAAGTTAGCATACGAATGTTCACTTCAGTGACTACTCATGAGCAAGTGAACATATAAGCTAGAGGTTGACAATTATTACCGATCAGTTTTCAAATTTATGATAAAAGTTTGTACTCTTTTTGAGAGCATTTACTGCTCTTTTCACTAAAAAAATATATTCATTTCAGCCTATGTGAAAAATATTAACAGTCAACCTAATGAAGGCAATAATACTCTTGGATAAGAGGCTATTATTCACTTGAAAGTGCTAATCATCAATGCAAAGGAGGAGCATCCCAATACCCAATATCAAGGAATCCTGTATCTCATTCATGTCTTCTTTAATGCAGAACAGATTTCAGGCCACATGGCTGCATAAAGTCCAAACAAGAAATCCTAAAGGCCAACCCATTGAAATTAGCCTTGGGACCTTTTGTTGCCCATATCCTCATTTCCCTATATGGGACTGCTGATGTGGACTCAAAACAATGCATTCCTATGAGTGTAGACACCTTCTGGGATAATTAAGATCATATTCATACTTTTTTAACACAAAAGCAGAAAGCTATGTTAGAATTCAGAATACAAACACAAAATGAGGTCTGCTCAATGGTAACAAGCTGGAAAACCTAAAACCAGATACAGACTAATATAGTCTGATAGAGTAGATATAGACTAATATCTGCACTAAAAATAGATCTCAAATAAAATGAATGGAATGATCATTAAGGAACCTTTTGACCAAATTATTGAGAAATACTGAAAATAAATGTTATATTATATAAAAGAAATGGAAGGCTCAATAATGAGGCTATAAATACCTTAAGAATGCCAAATCCTAATGTGAATCACGTTGCTATGCATCATATATCATTAAAAAAGTGACTGCTTTAGGAGATGTCCTGTCAGCTACTACAATTTCACTTCCATTAACCAGCCCCAGTTCTAAATAAAGATAGAAAATCAAAATGGTTTAATTTCATTTTCACTGCAACACTTTAAGAGCACATTATTATGTAAACAAAATAATGGAAAGAATGTTTAAAAAGACAAAGACATTCATCAATTAAATCATTCATTTCATTGCATCAGAAATAAATTCCAGGGAACAGTGTGGCCTACTTGCTATTTCCAAGTGGTGAAAATTTTTTCTCAAACTAATTTTTCCTTTTATCCTGAAATTTATTTTTCATAAAAACTTTTTCTCATTAGAGATATAAAGATTGAACTTTATAGTGAAAAGCCTAATTGCTGTCAATAACAAAAGTAAACATCTTTCTTTAAAAATGCTTAGTTTAGTAGTAATTAGGAATGTATGATCCAAAATTAGGAATGTGTGATGAATAGCATAAAATAGTTTTGCTTCAACCAACTTAAAATGTGAACAAAGAAAAACTGAGTCAAATATGTGAGTGAGACCCACTGCCAAAAAAGGAGTGAATAAGTCACAGGCTGCTGGACAACAAAGATAATTAACTACTAGAACTAAATCAGCAAATCAAAACTTTCTTACCCCAATACAATGATCACAACATTATAATCAGTGGAGATTTTAATTTTCAATGCATTGATTGGAGCACATATCATTTTAAAACAGGGGGTAAAGACAAAGATACCTGTGGGTCACTATTAAATTTCTTCATGTTACACCTAATTCATCATCTTGTCAATTTACTAACTAGAAGTGATAAATTTCTTGATTTGTTAGCAAAAAACATGCCCAAAATTCTTAAATATGGAAACAATAAAATGATTCAGCAACACAGGACAGTAAATGATAAATTTTTTGTGCATGGGGAAAGGATGAAAAGACTAAATGAAAAATTTACTAGTGTCAAGAAGGGGCCTATGTTGGCCTGAAATGCATGCTACAGAGTCAAATTGTAAATTTTATGAAAGATACTAATCACTGAAATACTGAGAATAGATGGAATCACTTCCTTGATATCACACCCAGCAGTGAACAAGTTCATTCTCAGTAAAGATAACACAGAACTTAGAAGGTACAATGCAGATGTTAGAAAATCATTGCACCGTCAAAGGCTATGTCATGCCAAGATGAAAAATATTAGGGATGATATCTTTATCAACAAAAGAAATACGATTGCTAATGTTTATAAGATATCTAGGGCAAATCCTTAGAAGATTTTTCAAACAGAGAGGTTCAGGGAAATAAGTCTACAGATAATTCACTCGATAAAGGCGAAATAATAACTAGCAGTTTAGAATACACCAACTAATTACATTCCTTCTTTCATAGCATTTTCACCATTGTCTCACTAAATATCTTCAATAGCTATCAATTTATTCCGACCAACCAATGCCCAACATTGAAATCTCATATAATGGAATAGAATATTTGCTGAAAAATATTATGCCTAATAAATCCTCCATGCCTGATCAAATACCTGCTCATATATATATATAAGGAACTAGCATTGGAAACTTGACTAAATTTTTAGAAATGATATTTAAGAAACCACTAGTAGACCAAAAAGTTCCCAGCGATTGGAAAATGGCTAATGTAACACCAATATTTAAAAACAGGGACAAGGAGGAACCGAGCAATTGCACACTTATTTCCCTTACATCCATTCCATGCAAGGTCATGGGACATATAGTTGCTAATTCAATCATGAGACACTTCGATAGAAAGGAGTTATTGATGAAAAAATGGTTTCCAAAAGGGTAGATCCTGCGAGACACAACTTGCACTCCTTATTCATGATGTACTTATTTCAGGGGAGAACAATGTTCCAGTGGAGTAGTTTTTCTAGGTTTTAAGTGTTTTCTACAAAGAACCTCATAGTAAACTACTCAGAAAGCTAGAAGCATATAGGAATTATACAACAGATAGATTTAAGGTGTCACTTTTCCCATAAATGTTAAGGAATGAGAATAAACATTGTCCTCCAGTGTTAGGAGGGAGAACATTATTGGGTCAAAAGCAATCTGATGTGTAATAACCCCTGCCACACATCCTAGCGGTGGCTTGCAGAGCACTAAAATAATATGAATACTTCAGTTGACTGTGTCAGTAGAAAAGCTTCAATAGCACATTTCCTACACAATGTCTATTCCTTTGAGAGTTTCCTTGGGTTGAAATTCATATAAGTGGCTATTACACCATTGGCTTACAAAGATATCAATTCACCTTCTAATGGGGCATACATGTCAAATAGATTCACAATTTATGTTCTCTATTGCTTTTATGTTTTCCTAGTACATGTTTAAATGCTGTTATAATATTGCAAGTAATATTTTATTTTTGCATATACTCAATGGTTACAGAGTATTTTCATCGCACCATCTTCATTTATTGTGAACCCAATGCACATTCAGCACTAGCTTATTTTGTCTCCTTTCTCTCATATTCTTCTACTATTTGATAAATTACTTCAGACACACCTATTATTAGCCTAAGATAAAGAAAACAAAATATTTCACTTTATATACCTTACTAGTGCAATCCGCTGAATATAAAAAAGATAACCAATATAATCATTTTCAGTGAACTTCCTACTATGCAAAAGAAAATACAATCTTTTCTGCTGCCACAAAATATTTGGCTTTCATCTTTTCCTCTTTTCTGCTACATCAACAAAAAAGTTAAAAATACTGGTTGAAGTCATGGCCAGTATTCCTACCATTACAGCCATGGACACTTGCGCTCGAGGTCGTTTATATTCATGCTACCCCCAAAGCAATGGTTGGCAAAAAGTACAAGATTTTTATGGATGATGATCTAGAGAAGTTCCTTTTTGATAGTGACATCAGTATTAGTAATACCAGTTAAGAAAGTGACACCGATAAATCAGATTATATAGAAACTGTGAGTAGTGACAACAGTGCAGAACTTTCCACCAAAATTGAATATTGTATTTGTCTGGCGGATTTCAATGCAACTTTAAAAATGAAAGAAGATATAATTTGCAATAAGAATACAATACAAAATTACAATAATTTCAAAAATTTGCATATAAGAAATGCTTTCTTGATGTGAAAAAGGCTAATCTATATAAGGATGTATAATTTTCTAATTTTAAATTCAACTCGGAGAAATATTAAATGTCTTTAGCTTCTGATAAATCGACTCCTGGTCAGTCTTAACTTCGCAGTAACTTGAAAGTAGAACAGGAGGCGATCTCAAAAAGTGAGTGTGTTACCCCCCCAAATGAGTACCTTGCTACCTGGTATTTCTTAGGTGTGACAAAAGTGGTGAGGAAGAACTCTCTGCAGCAGGGAAAGATGGATTTGTTACACTGAGCCACAAACCCAGACACCATAAATCGCTGATCAGAGGAACATCTACAAAAGAATGTTCCCTTTCAAGGATTCCTCACCGTTTGCATCACCATTTGTAGAACTAAATGTTAAATACAATGGTTAACAATTTGGTAGCCTATGTGAAAGACAAAATCCCAGAGAACCACTGACTTAGAGATTAAACAAGTAGAGGTAATGCACGGAAATTATACATCATTTCGGGCATCAATACGCCATGATTTTTGCTAAACCCTCAGTGACCCCTCTTTTTGATCAAAATATGTGTTTGGATAATTATTCTCTCTTGAAGCCATGCCTGCAAATAAAATCAGAAGGATAGCCTGTCATATGAGGGTGGTCACATAAGTAACTGGCCTGACCTAGAGATGGCGGCAGTTTTTTGAAAACTCATTGTATTAGAAAATTTGCAATCAATAAAGGATATGTTCCAAGATAGAAGAATCCACATTGTTTAGCATTTGTTTGACAGCCAACAATAGTGAATGTTTTCAGTGAATATGTGAAAATGGAGAAAATTGTTCATCCTTACATGATACAATACTTTTATTTGAAAGGCTTCACCCCTAACAATATAAAAGCTGAACTGGATTCTACTCTGGGTGAGTCTGCTCCTTCATTTACAACAGTAAAATATTTGGTAGATGAGTTTAAATGAGGTCATATGATCTGTCAGCATGAGCGTCGCATTGGTATTCCTAATGAGGTGACAACTCCAAAAATGGTGAAGAAAATCCACAAAGTGATCCTGGATGATCGTCAACTGTAGGTGTCTGAGCTAGCAGACATAAGATTCAAAAGGGAGAAACAAGAAGGCAAAGACCATTTCATCTGCAGGCAAGGTTATGGCATCGGTCTTTCTGGGTTGCGCGTGGGGTGATTTTCATTGGATTTCTTGGAAAAGGAAAAACTGTCAATTGCGACTATTATGTGAACATATTGATACGTTTGAGCAAAGAAATCAAGCAAAAGTGGCAGCATTTGGCTAAAAAGAAATTGTTCTTCCATTAAGACAATGCACCAGATCACAAATCCGTTATTGAAATGGCCAAAATTCATGAATTAAAGTTTGAATTACTACCTCATACACCATATTTGCCAGGTTTAGCCCACTCAGATTATTTTCTGTTCGCAAACGTGAAAAAAATGGCTCTGTGGTCAAAGATTTTCCAACCGTGAAGCAGTGATGTCGGCAGTTAATGGCTATTTTGAGGAGCAAGACAGTTCTTATTATAAAAAGGATATCAAGCAAATTAAACATCACTGGAAAAAGTGTATAGAGGAGAAAGGAGATTATGTGAAAAATGAACACATATTTTTTCAAAATTTTTCTGTTTTCTTTGTTGGGTCGGTTCTTCTGGGATTACCCTCGTAAACACAAATTTATGGATTTGCTAACTTCATCAAACATCTCTGCTACCAATAATGAACCTACTAAAGTGAGTACTAGTTCTCAAACTGTTTTAACTTTTTTTTATTACAACTAACATGTTTAAGATGACATATTGACTAATATCAACCTTGAATTTGTTCAAACAATATCTTTAATGCCCACCTATCAGATTACTACCCACTCCTTTTTAATAGTGATGTGTTCACATGGAAAAAAGTATGAAATAATACAAAAGGTATTTCTCTGATCAGAGCATGATAATCTTTTGTGAATTATTTAATTCCCATGATTGGCCAATTTTTTTTCCCTAAAGTGCTTTGACTAAGGCTTTGAATATTTCCATTCCACCCAACTACATTACTTTGAAATCTCTTTTCCCTGTGTCCTGAAGCATACAAAAAGCCTAAATCATTGATGAAACACGCAGTGGATGTCCGATCACTGCCACAGATGATAAATGTTGCAAACTCGTCAAAGATTTTATTCAAAATGACCGGTGAATCACTCAAAACCATATCGCAAATCACATTGGTCAAGTTTGTCATTTTATAGACAGCCTGGCACCAATAATCTTGAAACATGCCAACACTCGTCCACACACCTGGTGTGCAACTGGACAGGCTCTGCAAAACAAAATTTGAACTGATTCCACACCCTCCTTACTCCTCCGATCTTACCCCTTGCTATTTTTATTTTTTTCCTCAGCTCCAGAGACATGTCAAGGATAATCATTACACCTTGGATGATGAGGTGAAGGTAGCTGTCAAGTCCTGAATTCGAGAAAAGTCAGAAGAGCTTTTCCGTGATGGAATGAAAAACTCATTACACCTTGAGAGAAATGTGTTAGACTTAACGGTAGCTATGTTGAAAAATAAATATACGATTTTGAAACTTAAGAATTCAACGTTAATGTACTTTTTGCCTGATCTTGCTATTCATTTCTGTTCGTGCTCTACAGGCATGTGTGCATTACTTTTCAGCCTACCCTCTTAAAAATGACACTTGAGGATTACTCTTTATTTCAGTAAACCTTTTAACTGCGTGAATCATCAGCCACTCTTGTATAAACTGAAATGGTATGGTGTAAGAGGCACATCCTACAAATGGATTGAATCACATCTAGTGAACAGCATCAGTATGTGGAGATCTCAAGGTCCAAACGCAATTATCATATTCAATATACTATGACCTCCAACAGCAATTTGTCAGAACACACATTACTGCTCATGGGCACAAGGCAATGGGCTTAAGGTTATTCAATGAAATTTCCCATGAAATCAAACATGAAACAAAAGTACCTGTTTTCAAGAAAAATCTGTCCAACCTATAAAAAAATAATTAGTTCCTTCTGCAAATGAATTTCTGGAATTGCCACTGTACATCAATTCTGACTTAACCAAATAAGGACATAGTATTTTATTAGTATGTATACATATTTATGTTTATGTATACATATTGTATTTTATAAAATTGTGAAGTTTATATCTGACATGACAATTGTGTGTGTATGAATATGCACCAAATCTCTGGGCAAATAAATTCATTATTATTATTGCTAACTGAAGGGTCATCATTGGTTAATATCATTTTTGGACTATATGAATGTGATAATTTCCATTCTTCTGATTACTAACAAAACTCCACCCTAAAATGATAACGCGAACCACTGGTAAGACTCTGAACCCCCACCTCATAATCTCAATATGTGGAGTTTCACCACAAGATGATATAAAACTCCACCTGGTGGAATGACTTCAGCCTCTAGTTTGTAATAGTCTCCCTAGTGGCCTAAATTTTGTACTCTTTTGAAAGGCTGTTATTACGTTTACTTCATGGGAAATTTTTCCTTGAAAAGTAATTAAAACTCTGTTGTCTCTCTCTTCAGCTAGAAAATTTATCTGTTATAGTTAAATCAGCATTGCCACTGAACCATTTAAAAGCCCTAGTCCATCTAGATAGTGCATCCGATGGCTTGTACCTGGGGAGTAAGAAAGAAACCCCAAGATTTTCCTTGCATGGTACAACCAACTGAAGTTAAGCAACTCACACTGCAAAATGACCTGCCCCATTAGGCCTGGCATGGAAATCATTGGGCATCTTTGGGCCAAGACCAAACATAGGAGCCTACCTACATAGTAGGAATATTACTTCAAACATAGAAGTTAAAATTTCTCTTACTATCATTATGACCTGGAGAAAACAAATGAATAGTGCCTTCAACATACTGTAGCAGACACTTAACCATATTTTAATCCACTGCAACTTAAGGAGAAACCAGCAACTTACCACTAAGAGTTTTCTCTAAATTGCATGTTGTTGCTGCTTCAATACTGGGTGTATTAGGCATGCACAAAGTTTTCATCCTTCCATCGATATTTGCCATGATAGCTGGTGATAAAAACTCATATCCTGGGTATTCACAAAGGTGCTTAATAAGTTCACTTAGGGTAGTATCTGGCGTTGTTTTCACTTCTTTGGCATGGACACTGCATGCCAAACAACTCTCCTAGCAATTAGCAGATAGAAGGAAAAAATTACCTTACAAATACTAAATATATATAAACAATTGTGTATGTCAAATGAAGTAACCAGTAAAGATAAAGACCAAAAAAAAGACGATTGGAATACCTTCATTTCCATAGAATATGAATAGCTGTAAATGCTATCCACATCATTGTAGATCAATTGATTTGATAGTGGTATATATGAATTACTGACAATTTTAAATGCCTCATTGACACAAACAGATGCAATAACTGCATTTGTAGATGCCACAGCAGGGATAATATTTTTAATTACCCCATGAACTAGCTGATAATTTAGTCCGACAATGCCTAAAGAAAATGACAAAAAATACATAATTAGAACAGGAATGGCATTAATCATTTTTCTTTGATACAGAATATTCAAAAATAAAACTAAACATGTAAATGATGAAACTTTTCTATGCTTCATTAATTTTTTTTAATATGATTTATTTATTTTTCCACAACCACCACTTGTTTCACTCAACTGGAAAAAATAACAAATTGTTCCAACAGCAGCACACTTAGTCTAAAAATTCAAAATCTAAACACAATTAGTTCCCTTGACAATTACAGTGTGATAATACTATGTATTTGATATTTATAGATATTTAGACCATTAAACTTCACATCATACAGTAGCTGATGAGCCATTTTGTTTCCAAACATTTTTTCCACATGCCTATCAGTGTCTAAGGAGGAAACAAAGCAAAAGAGATAATTCACTCCTTAATGAATTCTCTGATACATAAGTGAAGCATGAAGCTAAAAAATCCTCTGCACATAAGCACTAAAAGCTACCTTATTATCAATCACCTCCTGCAAAATCCTAAAATTTACATAATGTTATCCCATTTATTGAAACTAAAATTCCTATTAGCAAATACTGGCACAAAGAAAGGCTGATGTTTAGCTCATGACTACATATGAATTTTGAGATCATAAAATGAATTTAAAAGTGTAATATGAATGAAGTGTTTACATTGCTCAGTGAAAAATGTTATCATTTCATGGCAGGCTTCAGTATTCTTGCCCAAAAATATGGATCTTTAGCAGAATAACATTTTCATTGGGATATTTCATTCCATTGCACTGCCATACAAGATAAGTATTCAAAGGAGAACCATACCTCTTGGATAAACATAACATGGCTACTTCTACATCACCTCAAGTTTTATGCAGATCTTGAAATTTACACTTTCTCTCAAATTAAATTCTCTGGCCACCTTGTTTTTCATACTATTAACCCCCAGAATAACATTACGGAGGAGTTTCATAGCATAGGAATTTACATACAATACAACTGTATAGCTCATTTCAGAATTGGATGCTATTGAGTAGGTCATTGATATCAGCCACAAAAACTACAGATATTGCAAAAGATGGCGGTTTACTTCCTGCTTACAATAGATACACAATATGACATGTTTACGGTCTCGGCTTTCTTGTTTTTATTGATTCACCACCGTAGCTACATTTATTGTACATTTACAATATGAAAGTTGACTGATAAGACCGAATATTTTGCCTGGGATAATAAAGCTACACAGACCATCCAAAAGATTGGAGTGTCTCTAGAAGTCAAATATGAGTAGACACAGTAGGGAAGAAATAACGAAATGGCTTAAAAACCCAGCTTTTACAATATTGACTCCATCTCAAGGAAAGTCCCGAAGAAAACAATGTTCCTTCTATGGATGGCATTGCAATGACAACTAATAGCCTAAACAGTTACTTGGGGTAGAATGCCTCACATCAGATATATCTATCAACTTTGCTTGTTTAATGACAGCAAGTTTGATCTTTCTTTCAAATTTTTATTACATATATATCCCATTTTCTGTACAAAAATAGAAAATAACCAGGCTGAATCCCTCATGCTCTCAAACAAAGTTAGCTGTTTCTTTGGCTTATAATTTTTTTTTACATTTCATATGCAATTACATTGCACTAGTCACTAAATTTTTCATGAGAAAGAATTAATCAATGAAAAATTATTGTCTTTCCATGTAAAATTAGAGAGAAGGCTTGGTAAATAAATGTTGCACACGAATACCAGTGACCTTGCAGTAGGCATATATATTATTATTATTATTATTATAATCCACAGTATAAGTATTACAATTACTAACTGGAACATTTATGACTTGATCCTGGGGTTGGGTGGTAATATTTTAAAATGTAAAAAGAATACAGTTGACACAAAATATAAATTACAAATAAAAATCAAACATTAAAACGTCAATTGAAAATTTGGCACATATTCCACTTGCTATTCCCACTATAAGCACAGTTATTTACAATATTTTTCATCATCCAAAATATTTCTCACTACCGAATTGCGGTAATTTACAGCACTAAAACATATAAACAACTTGAAAAGTTAGGTTTCATTCATAATTATCCTTGTGCAATTATTATCTGCACTGTTTTCCAAAATCTTCAAATAATTTTATCATTGACCATGGTTGTTTCAATTATCCTGTAGATGATACAGCCATTCATAAGCATTTTAATGCATGTCTTAATATATTTTGTAATGTCAATGACATAAACTAAAAATAAATGTCTATTTGAATCATGTCAACTATGGAGAGATGATTGGAATGAAACCAGAAAGAGGCTTCATACATTTCTATGAATTTTACTCAGCTTATAGCAATGAGATAATCCAAATTAGCTAATGCAACAGACTGATATTATTATAAAAATGTCAAATGAATTGTAAATGGTAATGGTAAATCTCATTGAGGATAAACCCATAAGCTGAGAGGGTTCACATGAGGGCAAAAGCAGACTTGCCATTAGCCACATAATACCCCATCTACCGGGAATCCATGCTGCACCAACAAGCAAGAAAATTGAATATTTCCATTCATTACAAAAAACCTGATTTCATCAATAGCTCTTCTATAGTTCAAAGAAACTATGGGAGATACTAAGACAGTAAATTTTAATAGTCATCCAATAATGCACTATACATTGCAATAATTTCAAAGGGCAAATCCGACTTGACTGGGATATCCCTGTCAATCCAGACCAAGGCAAATGATTTTTACAAATTGTTGTATTCCCCTAGACTAAGAATGATGTTCCCATGATGCGAAATTCTCATACGATTTCCACTTTTCCCATTGAACTGATACCTAACAGCATGATCCTCAAAAAAGGAAGAGGCTGTTTTACAAACTAGTGAAAGTTTAACTTTTAATTAAAACTGATCTAATTTTGTTAAAAATTATTTTTCTTCTTCCTCCTTTTTAGAGGATTTTTAAGCCAGAGTCAAATACTTTCGCCTAGCTATTTAGCAAAACAATGTCATGAAAAATTCACAGCAGATGTGATATTCTGATGATATTTTTATTTTGTCAGGTCATGGAAGGGAAATGGACATTTTATAGCCCCCCCTTTTTTGTCATGGCATAGAACAGCTAGTTAAATGTTGCAGTAAAAATGTCATCTCTTGATTGAGACGTGACAGGCCTCTCTTCCTTAATTAATAAGTGGCCTTGTTCATAAGTAAATCCACCTCCAGTAATATTTCTTGAGTAAACATAATGAATATTTCAATTGATACTAAATAATGTTTTCAGGGTTACGAACCTGGCAGAGTTGTTGTTGCAACTCTATCCAGGAGACAAGAACTAAATAAAGACCAGAGTTGTAATAGTGAATAGTTAACAGATAATAATTCATACAGACCATTTAGATGATTTAGTTTGAGCCAGTTTCATGAGATGCCTAAAATATTGGTAAATTGGATGGTGAAGATTATTCCATGGAATTTTATGCTTAACATTTTTTTGCAAGATAAAAACCTAATTCGGTCAATTTTAACATTTAGAAATAAATTATATATCATGAAGGCAGTAGATGACCTCACTTTTTTCAGAAACACATGTTTTTTGTGACGAATGTAAAACAAATATGGTAAAGATCAAAATGAGTATTACCATAATGGTGAGCTCTTTCCGTTGATTTCCCATTCACCCAACCAATATGATTAGGGTCATGACAATCCAAGACAGTATTATGGCCCCATGGATTTTATTTTGGCCAAAGCACGAGTTTCACATATTCCACACAATGCTCAGGGAGCCTTGGAGTATTGGCTAGAGAGCATAATGGATGGGTGGTCTGGAGTGTAGAATGTGCATACAAAATTAGTCATTTATTATAAATTTAAACACTTCCAGTGACTAAAGTGATCTATATTATTAAGCAAAAACCAACAAGTCCACATGGTCAGCCCATTTACTCATTCTTCCTAGCCCATATAATACTAATATTCTTTAAGTTTATATGCTGAAAAATTATAAAAAGAAAGATAATAACATATAACCTTATATTTGGTACATTTATTACTGAAGGCTTGACTTAAATTACTTGTCACTTTTAAATTAAGAGGAAAAAATTAATGCTAAATTCCTTGCACCCTTATGTGATGTTTTTCGAAACTAACATGAACAAATTATTCTCCAACATCATAGTGAAATGTAATAAATCACTAGTATCAGAGAATACTAACCGATGCATACATATATTTAAATTAACCTTCATCAACCTTTGTAGCTCCTAAAAAAATATTTCTATATTTAAGACTATGAATTGGGTATAACTTTGTTTATTATTCAATCATTTGAGTATTAATTTGCAATGGCAATTTCCTTTTTAACTGTCACTCTTATCACCAATATTACATCAGTGATTAAAGATCAATTTATTTATCAACACCTTTTTAACATGAGCCACATGTGCATGATACAGGAATCACCATTTGCTTGGCAAAACTAGGGATGCATACCCCCATCAACATTAGGCAGACTTCTTTCAATTTGTTCCCACAGAATCTTTCAGCAGATCAATCAATGTTCATCTACACTGAGGTTCATAATCATAAAACTCTACCCAGTCAAAGCCAAGGTGTGAGTTGTAAAACACTAGAATTGAAAATGATAGTATTCATAAGAAATATAATACACACAAGGTCAATAAAAAGATGAAATTGGTCTTTCTATGGGTAAAATGCTTGACGGATCACAATCAGTGTGGTATCACCTTCTGGCAATATCTGTGAGAAGTAAAACACAGCCTTGCTTGTGGCCCCACCTCAACCTTTCTCCACACTTTGCGATTCTTGTTTGATCTCGTACAAACTTCCTGTACAAATTCTTCTATTAGTAAGAATGAAGACTTTAGAGAAGTAGTGTGTGTGCATTGAATTTTGCTTTAACCTCAGGAAAAGTGCTACTGAAATTTATGCAACGATTCATTAGTTATTTGGAAATGAATCTATGAGTTGGACATAGTGTTTACATTGGCACTATCACTTTGAGTCTGGAAAAACCCACTGATGAAGAACCAATAAGTGGACAACCATCTACATCAACAAAGGACACCCACATCAACACTGTGAAAGATTTAATTCTGTCAAAATGGTGAAACATGATCCAAAAGGATCAGTGGGTGTAATGACTCATTATTTGATAAGATCACTTACGAAAGGGAAGTTCCATTAAACTGGAATACTGGAAATTTATCTATTACACAAATAAATTGGCACCTATCAAACTAGCTTAGCATTTTAATCCTGCAAAAGATCACAAATGGTAATAATGCACAAATACATCTGACCTGAGTAGTGTGTTCTTGTCATTTTGTGATCTTCAATGAAATATAGTGATGAAATTTCTTGTTATTACATTTGATGAAGATGTATGTAAATAATTTAGGGCCTGGTTTCAAACAGCACTCTCATATCACATAAGCTATCTTCTTACTCTATTCTTATTGTGTTAGAAAATAATTTGGTGGTTGTAGTAAACAACTTGAGAAAATTCATCTTATCAGGGAACCTAGAAGTCTTTACTGACAGTGAGACAAATAGCTCTGCTTTATTTTACATTTAATTTTATTTGAATTGGTTGTTATATAATATTTCAGTTAACAGCTAGTATATATTTCTAATATAACTATTGAACGTTTTTCAAGGCAGCCAATGGCTAAAAAGAGCACATAATTTGCTTGATTACCTTCTATAAAAGCTTTGGGAACCAAGAATTCCCGCTTTTCTGCTGAAACCCACTTCAGTGAGATTTAAGGTAGGTGTAATTCAAACTGCTTAGTTTTGGATGGATACACATTGGTACAGAAATTTTGAACAAAATATGATAAGGAGCTACCAGGTTATTTGTTAAATAAACACCCAACCTTAATTTATCAGCCATGTGCTTGTCTTGTTAAAAGAATAAACTTTTTACATTATATTTTAATAGACCTACCAATGGTTAATCATAATGATATTTATATCTAATGTGAACACACTTCCCTAGTGATGTAATGTGTTCCAACTCTGGCTATAAAAATGTTGGTATATCTACAATACATCGGTAGGTATCTTGGTAGAGGCAGAGAAATACCACAAGTAACTCTTGGAAATTTCATGCAGTACACTGTGATATTTGAAGAACTCACTGCTTTCTTCCCTTATAAATGTAAGCTACAAATATTAATTTTATTGGCACTTTATTAATTGCCTTTCAGGATAAGTAACCTACAAATATAACCAAAGCCTGGTTTCTGTCAGAATAATTTTTTCAAAGTGTCTGGTAATACCTAGTTATTATCCTAATTCTGTAATCATAATATGTCACTTTTTGTGCCTTCTTGCAGGGATGCTGTGATATTTTTTATTGTATTTTCATTTTGTAACTGACAACAAACGAATGCAAATAAGATTTTCATTGCACTTAAATTCAGAAACTTCTTGAGCAAATTAGTATTGTCTTGGGCAGTGGCTGTTGTTGGGCAGTGGTTTTATTCTCCATTATTTGTAGAATTCCTTTAACAAGCAACTCCTTTCAAGAAAGAAAGTGGAATATATGTAGGTTCCCTAATCTATTGTCAATGGTCTATCAAAATTTTCTCAAATGGGAAATCAACGCCGCTTGTACGTATTATATGGGAGTGTCTTTGGCATGTTTTGCCAAAGTAAACGAAATTTTTAAGGGAGCCACGTAAAGAACGAAGAATTGTTTTGAACTAGGATAAAACTAAGTGCTTCGGTGTGGTTAATTTTTGGAGTGGAGGAGAAGAACAAAGAAAGAGGAGGGCCCGTGTAAAAGAGAAACGTCCTTTTGTATTAAGGGGACCAGAAAAAGCTTCTTCGGGTAAACCCGATGAAAATCGGGGACCTTTTGGTGGAGAGAACAGTTTGAAAATAGTAGCAGAGATTTTGAAAGGGGTTTTGTACGACTATAAAGCCATGTTTTTTTAAGAGATAGGCAGGTGTCTCAGGGAATGACACGGAGTGAGAGTAGGGCTTTTTTAAATCTCAACACACACGGATAACATTTCGTAATTAAGATAAATAAGTCTTCCTGTTAACAATGCACCAAAGGAAGAGACAATATTGGGAAGGGATAGGAAATTTTAAAAATGTAATAACAGTGAGACATATTGGGAAATCATTTGGCGTTTGGGTCCGCGTGGCTGATGGTAAATGAAGTTGAATAAATATGAATGAATGTTTATTGGAATGCCAGAGAGCTGATGGGGGCAGAGAGAGATGGAAACTTTATGATGTACGGCGCTGGAGATAATTCATATAGGAAAACAAGGGGTGGATAATCGGAGTTATTGACGAATTGAGGCAATTTGTGCTCAGGAATGCGGACTAGATTTGGTGCAGCCAAAATCGGGAAAGGTCAGGACGAATCTGTTGACGAAATAAAGATTCGGAATAGAGAGATAAGATTATAGGCGAAGAGGCTTTGCGATAGATAGGGACCGATATATTACAAATCAAAATAGATTAAAACTAAATTAATTGGAATGATGGTTAGAGGAGAAAAATTCGACTATGTTTAGCCGAATATACATGTACACAAAACAATTTTGCAAATTGCAAACCATAATAAATAATTAGAGAAAACTTCCTAAAGCATAGAAACATAAAAAATGAAACTCTGATACAGTTTACCCGCTTTGTCTAGTAGCCGTGACGTAGCAGCAGTAGCAGTGAAAGCAGCAAAAACTTAAGCTCTGGTGTGTGACTTAGTCTCTTCATGTGCTGTTTACGCCTTATTGTATACAAATCCCCTTCCGTACACCTTCCCGTTGACGTTCCCGTGTAGATATACCTTAATTTACGCCACCTCCCAAGATCTCATCTCCATTCTTCTAGATGCTTCTGAAATTTTTTCAATTAAGGAGTTTCACAAGCAGCTGCTTTCTGTGCGTTTGTTCATGTTGGTAATTAGAAAAACAGCTTATTTGGTGGAAAATTGGTAATTATATAGGGAAAGGCAACAAGAGACATACTCAGAAGCTAAAAACGGACAGAGAACGTAACGGAATTATTGGGTATTCTGCTATGGGAGAGTTTCTGTAAATAGGAGAAAAAGGAATATACTAGGAACGCTATAGGGAATAGTTAACAATGATGAAGCGTGGGAAGATTTATGAAAGGAGATAGAAGAACCTTTAAAAAGAAATTTAAGGGAAAATGAATTCAGTTTTAAAATAAGAATAATAACACAGAGACCAAATAAGAAAAATATTTTAAAAAGAAGTATTATTGAATGGCACCAGCTCCACGGAGGGTTGTTTGAGCCCTTTCCATAAAATGTTAGGAGTTTTAAACTAAGTGTAAAGCAGCCTCTGGGTAAACGAAAGGGTAAAAAACTTTATTCCCTGGTGATTACTACATTATTTTATTTATACAAAATATAGTTCTGTACGTGATGTGAATGGCATGAAAAGTTTAACTGCAAAAGTGTGTGGTGTCAGAACGGTGCGTGATTTTGGAAGGGTATGATGTAGAACATTTTGTGATTTTGGACAGAATGGGTTGTTGCACGGTGCGCTGCTTTTTATGATGTGAACATGGCTCATGGTACATGTGCGATTGGAAATTTTGAGAATCTTTAAATGCCATTGTTTTTAAGTACATTTTGTGTCACATATGTTCTTTTAGTGCATTACAAGGGTGCATCACTACATCGTTGTCACCGGGCCCCTTTCTTACATCTAAATCTACATAATACCCCGCAAGCTGCCGCAAGGGCGTGTGGCGGGGGGTGTTAGGTCACCACCCAAAAAAGGGAAAAAGATACACCGTATTGAAAATCAGCACATACATGCAAACCAAAATCTAGAGTGGTGCATACATTCATAGAACTACTATATCATTTTACACGCATACAAATATATATCTACCTCCTTTAATTTTACACGCATTCAATTCCATATGCTATTATCTTACAAAAAATTGCACCTTTGCCATAGTTGTAACGAAATGTAAATTATAAAAATATTACTGAAATAATAAGAAACATTTGGTGTGATTGACTCATCGATAAAGGCCTATCAACTAAATATTTCAAAATCATATATCGCATATTATTTTCCAATAAGCAATTAGAGGACTATTCTTAATATCTCTAAATAATTGGTCTAGCCCAGAATCTTTTTGTGGTACCCCAATTTGAGGATAAATTTCCATAATGCGTTTTTCATCATCGGAAAGAGGCCTGAGTTAACTAAAAATGTTAAAATTGTAAGCTACCAGTGGGTAAATACTGGAATAAAATTAATGAAACTTGCACGACTTCAATTGTATTTCACGCTTTTAACATAAGAACAACCTTTTCCCAATAATGTATGTCCATTAAAAATGTATTACCACCCTTCATTTAAATTCTTCGGACATATCCTCAAAATAGATTTACAAATAATAGTATTTCCAACAACAAAAGACAATCTTCTGCGGAAAATAGTTGGGTGGGAAAAATTGGAAATGAACTCCATCGAGCAGTGTAAGCGTATTTAATACCACTAAAATCAGAGCCGTATAATCACTGAACTATTATGGTTTTACGAGTACATCTGTTGAGCACAGGTATTACCCCACATTAAGAGGGTCCCCTTTTCTCCAACATGCACGTAATTTAATTTTTTTTACTGTGGGTTACAATAATTTCGTCGCCAGCCAATTCTCATCTACATCGTGTCTAGGAATAAGTTTCTATTTTCCACTTCGGAAATAGCACTGGCGTGCTCATGCGATTCTATCAAATTTAATATTTTATACATTTGTGTAAATCATTTTACAAGGAAACATCAATGCGATTATAGTGTGTACGTACTCCAATTCATCTGTATAAGGCTTGACTCAGCCACTACTAATATTTGCTTCACGTCAAACACCGCGCAATATTGCCGGTTACTTTACTGAGTTCCCACCGTTGCGGGAAAAAGGAGCCTTCACTCATATTCACTGTACATGTCTTTGGGAAATGGCCCTAAGGGAGAAACACACTCCCTTTAATTCAATCTCGCGTTAACGCCGGTTGGCAGAGGAGGAATCCTGTTGCAACCCCAAAAGCGTTGAGCGCAGTGCTAAATCAACGCCTTGAGGCGTTTCCTCCACGACGCGTGCGCAAATATACGAAATCCTCACTCCACCATGTATCAAAAGAGCGGAAGATGAGATAGAATGACAGTATCAAACGCGGATGTTTGTCTGTGTGGTAACTCTAGTGTAAGAATATCCACTATGTGCTATTCTTGGCTCAATACTTTTTCATGCATGTGAAGGCTGCATAGAACGAAAATGCGTCAATGTAAACGTGCAATACACGCGGACCATTACTCAGGAGTAGCCAATGCTATACAAAAATCTAATTGGGATATTTATGCTGCAAAAAAATGAGTAATATAAAAATATCTCCTTGTTGAAAGAAGACAGCCGAATCAATTGCAGTTGTTAGTCATGATTTATTTATGCAAAAATTAGCACAAACTATACAGATTAAATTGTTTTAATTAAGGAATGAATCTCCAATATGAAATCAATAATAAATGCTCTTAATATATAAAATATCATTGGACTTAAATAAACCGCACCGATGACGCGTGAGCATTTAGGAATTTGGAATAAAAAATTAATCACGTTTTTGTTATCTCACCTATAAAAAGATGTCATCTCATTATCTTTATAAGAAGAGATAAACTTTCTGTAAAAGTCTAATAAAATAAATGTTGAATCGTATTTTCACAAAAATATTACCCTAATATTGTGTATAATTACAACATCAATATGGCCTTGTATTAGAAATCACAAATGCAATACACACATGCATACACCCAACGTTTATATTCAAGAAATGAGTTACCATGTAAGTGAAAGCCTTAAGAGTGTTTTTACATGGAATCTCCGTGCAAACAAAGAACAAATAATATCAGAAGTGATTGCTAGTCTATAATTTGTTGGAAAAATCTTCAAATATTTCTTGGAAATCCACAACTTTCAATTTCTTTTAAATAAATGATACGATCTGATAATAATAATATGCTAATAAAATATTTGTGGTGCACATGCTTCTAAAATGCCTGAATGAAAAATGCCTGAATGAAAATGAATGAATGTAAAATCATTAAACGCTTGCGGTAGTTAAATGAAGCCTTACGGTTCAAATAAAGTTTGACATTTTCATGCAATTAATCGTCAATTAATTTTAATTAAGTTCCTTCAAATACTTTGAAATAGTTCTTTCAAATACAAAGACTTTGTCAGTCACCTTTCAACACAATGCAGTTTTCTACTTTATTTTCAATCTTTCATTATATGCTTGAAAAACTTCGTTTGGGATTTTACGGCTTTAGATATTGATTTAGATGAGGGCATTAGCAATTTACTGGTTGGTGTTGAGTCGGAGAAAATTTAAACGCATATTTTCTTTACACTCACAAAGTGAATACCACATTCAAGTCATGGGTTGGTATTCTCGGGCCTGAATGTGATTATTTGTTCCTTAAGACTGACCCCACACATTCAAACCCTCTCCGATGAGCCACAGCCGGTCGACTGGCATGTGGAAATAAACCATCATTGGCAGTCTTTGATGTGGAGGCGACTATCCGTAATGTCTGCCGTAGATCATAGGGGAAATTCATAAAATAAACGGAAATAGTTATACGGCGGTATTTTGTAGAATCCAGTTTTCAACAAACGTATTTCAGAGCTTAAGTGTATCCTTACCAATAGGTTTGCATTACAATAAATGATACACACCTTATAATTTTCCAAATTAATTTATTTAATTCTCCAAAAGTTTTATATATTCATATTATGTCGTATTCACAACATTATGTTGTAGGTGACTATTCGCACCTACGGATGGCCAGGGCGTCACTGGCGTACCGTTGACCAGCACGGGGTTTTCCCATTTGCCGGGCCGTCCTTTGAGTCGGCAGGGGATTTCCCCAGGATCGCACCCCCGCAAAACAATGCACCTGTGGGGAAGGATTACAGGTCACTGTACTCCTCCGGCCCAAGGCCATGAAGTCAAGAGCTCACGGGCAGTTCTAGGAAGACGTTTTGACGTCGTTAGGAACTGGGAAAAGGGTTAGCCCCCGGTCCCGCGGGCAGATTGCTGAGGATAGCAGACGGGGTTGGCTGGCTGAGAGGAGACTGTGGACGGATCTACGGGCAGTGTCGCGAATCGCGATACCACCATTCCCTACTCCTTGCTCTGGACTCCCCTCCCTTCCCGTACCGATCTCCGTCGTCAGAGTAAGTGTGAGTCCCAATAAACAACCTATCGGCCAATTCTGTGTTCCTTCTTTCTCCGTCGTGTCACGGCGACATTTGGTGTCAGGTGCTTGCGAGGAACGATCCCGAGGATACAATACGCAATCGAATCTATTTGCTGGGAGGACTGTACTGTTTTCCTTATTTGTTTATTTATATAGCACTTAGTCAAATATTTCAGCGCCCGTTAGTTTGTTTTTGAAACGTTATTTATTTATTTAAAGTATTGCTCATCATGGCTTTTCACTCTCATTCCGCGTTCCACTCTTCCGCGTCTCCCCTCTTCCCGTCGTACATGGCGCAGCCCAACATACCCTCACGGCTTATGGAGTTAACTCCGTGTGTGAACACCTTGTCCGAGGTGAACGGCGATACTCATTCTATTTCACATCCCACGACTGCACCACCGCAGTCGCATACGCCCTCCCCGATAGCGAGCCAAGTGTACTTAATACCGACTTTCAGTGGAGAGAACGAACCGCCTGTTGACCATTTCCTTGAGTCGTTGAAGATTGTGAGGCACCTGAATGCTTGGACCGAAAGTCAAACATTGTGTATCGCGCGATTGCGACTAAGTGTCTCCGCCGCGGACTATGTGGCCACGAATCCACATGTTTTGGACAGTTATGATAGTTTCTCTACGAATCTTAAACGCAGGTTTTTGGTTAGAACTTCTCCGCTTGCTCTCGAGCGAATGTTTTCAACCAGCGTACAGCAACCCCTCGAATCAGTTCATGAGTTTGCGACAAGCCTTCGTAAAATCGCTCGCCAACTCAGAGCAACGCTCCCTGACCCCAAAACCGCAAAACCAATTGTCGAGCACAGGCTCCTCTCACAATTTTTATTAGGTTTACGAGAGAAAATAGGTCGTTTTGTCCAAGTGCGTAGCCCGAAAAGTATTCTCGAGGCGGAAGGATTCGCACAAACTGAAGAAGCAAACGTGAGAGCCTATGCCAACAAATTCTTGGAGATAAATGTATTTCATTCCTTGTACTCACAGAATCCCCGTCAAATGAACTCGATCCACCCGCCACCTCCTACGCAGCACACTTCTACCCAAATGTACACTTTCACCGATAGATGACCCGTGGAACGGAACCGAAATTCACATGCCCCGCGAACTATGAACTGTTCATAAACGGAATCAAGAAATGTTAGAATTCGCAAATATTACCACTGTGGACGATCAGGACACATTGCCCGATTCTGTCGATCGTCGCGTTCTTGTTTTCAATGTGGAGATGCAAGCCACCAATCCAAAGATTGTCCCCTACTCATTTGTGGGTAATGTAAGGAGTCAGGTTTAAAATTCAGTTCTACAAATCTGGGAAATTATAATTAATATATAATTAATAAAAATCCGGGAAACTTCACTACCCCGACTGCGGAGTCGGGGAGGATTTAATTTTGACAGTAACCACAGAAAACGGTGTCGTAGTCCAAGGAACAATACAGTGGAGGAATTACAAGTTCCTGGTGAACCCAGGTGCGGCAGTTACTATTGTAAATATAAAGAAATTTCCTTGGAATAATCTGATCACTCGTCCATACGATACTCCTATAAAAAGCGCTTCAGGCCACAATCTTTCTGTTCACGGCCAATGTCTCGTCCCATTGACTATATCCGGCGAGTTATATCCCCAGGATATGCTAATAGTGGATCTCGGTGATACTTATTACGACAGAATAATTGGTCTCGACTTTATGAAAAAACACGGCTGCACTTTAAATCTTCCCCAATCAAAAATGTCGATTAACGGCTGCCACGATGTTCCACTAGAGCGGAAAATCCCCCAAAATGTAGACAATAATTTTATTTCCTTTGAGAACCCAGCACTACAGGACGATGCGAGAAACAAACGAGGAAGTGCGAACCTCTTCACGGGAGATTTAATTTCCTTTGAAGAGCCTTCACCTACCCAAATCGGGCTCGATGTTCGGCGTGAGTCTGCACGAGTCACAATTTTGTGCGAAGAAGGAGAGAACGTTAATTGTAAGGATAGCTCCAAATCCGAGATTCAAGCGACAATGGAAGACCAATTTTGCGAGGATGCCACGACTGTAAAGGATAATGGGAAAAGTAAGGATGAGACAGGCGATGATAAGGCCGGTGATTTAGGGGCCCCTGGGTCAATTGAGTTTTCATGTGCGATTGCTCCTGATGTTATGCGGTGGACCGTGGTCTCTCAATCGATAGTGTTTCCCGAAGTGGAAAGTGGCTGTAAAGTAAAGAATGTGCTGTGTGCAGAAGAAACGTTGAGGGTCCCCCATTCTCAATTATAGTGTGTTGAGCTACCAATAAACAATTAGCGGGGAAAGAAGTCGCGCTCGGAGGGGAAAGTCGAAATATCACAGTCCTTCCAACGGTAGTAAGGGTAGGAGAGGATGGATTGGCCCCAATATTGTTTTGTAATTTCAATCGCAATGAGGCGAAGGTAAAAAAGCGATCGGAAATAGAAGCCGGATTTAACTTCGCTGAGGAGCTTGAATGCCGTTTGCAAATGGCCCATGCGCAAGCGAAAGAGTGGAATAGGGAATTAACATAGAAAGAACGCAATCGATGCAACAAAGATCGAACACTACCGGCAATTGGAGTGGGACAGTTGGTTCTCCTGCGTAATATAGCTCCAAGTGCAGGCCAATCCGAAAAGCCCGCATCTCGATGGATTGGACCGTACAAAATTACTAAAGTTAGGAGTGCAGTAACGATGGACATAGAAAACATAGGAACTGGTCGTGTTTACACTGCTCATTTGAGAAACCTTCTTCCCTTATATCCTGATCCGGAACCTATTCCTCCATCTAAAGCTCTGACAGAGAATTTTTCGGAAGATCCTCCTCATCCGCAGCAATCCAAATCATTCCTCCCCGACGCTCCTCTCGAGGAGCCTGTTGCACCCAGTCCTACCCCCCAGAGCCACAACGAACCTTCATCATCAGTGTGCCCTTCCCCCGCCGAAGAACAATTAACTTCCTCCAGCCACCCGTACAACCTGCGACCCATTCCCGGCCGTCTTAGCCGGCAATAATGGCCCCCAGTCCCATAAAAACGCCGCCAAGAAGAACTGCAATAACTACAGATCGACATAAGGTACAACAAGGAAGCTGATGGACCGAGGTCGAGTTGAGTGTGAGCTTTTGAAGGTGACGGTCGCATCTTTTTTCGCTCCGTACTTTCGTGTTTTTGCTTCCGGACCGTACGCGCCCTTTGGGGTGTACCGTTCCGCCTGGCGGGCTTTGGGCCCGACCGCCGCTGTTGTATGACGCCCCCTCCCACTTGGGTCGGTCGTGTGCGTCCCTTCTTCTCCTCCCGGTACCCCGCTCGGACGGGCGCCTTTCCCTTCCCTCCCTCCCCCATCGACGCTACGGAACTTCTTCTCATGCGCTGGACCGAGCGATGAGAATCAAGAGATTTCGTCCTCTCCACCAAGACAGCGGGCCGCTGAATCGCCCGAGGCGTTCTGGCGACTCCACATTGCACCTTGACTCCGCCAAACACCGCTGCGATAGACCTCCGGTGAAATCCGGGTCCTCCATAAGGCCCGCGACATCCCAAACTGTGATGCCATCCTCTGTCAAGCCTTCGGCAGCCATGTCTCCTGCGCCGCAGTCCACGGAGTGTTTGCGTGCCGTGCGGCACTTTCTGTCTCGGAGCGGGAAGCCGTGCTGGCCGATTTTCGAATTGTTTCTTCTCCCACCGCATCATCCTCAGCATCACGGCAGGGCACCCACTCGGAGTGTTCTCCGCTTACCGCACCAACCACATTTTCTCCTTCCACTCTGCACCCGACTACCTCTTCTACGGCTGCCGAGCCCATGGACATCACCACCGCTTCCCCTCCGGTGAGTGAGGATCCCCTTGCCGGTCATATAAACTCCGTCGCGCCATCTGTAATTGACACCAATTGTCAAGTAGGCGCGCAATCTGACATTACAAATCACCCTGATGGCCTGGGTAACAAAAACGAGCAATTCCAGTTAGTTGCTTCCAAACGCCGGCGGCATATGACCGCCGATTCTCTGTCCGCGACCCCGGTGTCAAAGGTTGCCGTTTCTAACCGATACACGCTGCTTTCCGAAGCCGTGGCGCCGCAGGCTGTAAACCCTTTCACAAACCCCACTCAGGGGTCTCAGCTCCCGATTTCCTCCGCCCCCGCTCCTGCGCCGGGCGACAAAAAAGGGAAAATTCCTCCCTTCCGCATCGCGGACACGTCCAAGTGGACGAAGGTACATGCGCGCATCTCTCGCGCATGCAAATTTCCGCCGATTGCCCATTCCACGGGCGCGAATTCAGCTGTCATCAAATGCAGCACGCCAGACGACTACCACAAGGTTTCCGCTATTCTCCGGGAACTGTCCGTTCCCTATGTCACCTATCAACTACCCGGAGACCGCCGCCGCGAATTCGCGATCCGCGGTATTCTCCCGTCCATAGAGGAGGCGGACATTCACTCCCACCTAAAATCGCTCGGCCGCCCGGTCGTTTCGGTTCGCCGGATTCATTCCACCCGCCTTTCAGATATTGAAAGGTCCACCGGCACAACCGAAGTCGCTCGGTATCCCATAAGCACCTATCATATCGTGTGTGAAAGTGTTGTAGACGCAGCAACTTTTCTACAGATTCATTCCCTCGCGGGCCTTCGCGTCTCGGTGACCGTGTATCGGAAGCCGAATGAACCCGTGCAGTGCTACCGCTGCCAAAGAATTGGCCACATGAAAAACCACTGTTTTTTGCAGCCTAACTGCGTCGGTTGTGGTGATAACCATGCCAGCACGGAGTGCCCCAAACCACGTGAGGAGCCGGCCACTTGTTTTCTTTGTGGTCTGACCCATCCGGCGAACTACCGCGGCTGCGAAGTCCATAGGGAGGCAAAAAAATGCAAGCGGAGCGGAAAAAGATCGCGGCAACTGTTTACCCGGCGAGAGCTCCGCCGCCCCTCTCCCACGGCTACGCCCGTGCGGTGACCTCTCTTTCGGAGTTCCCTCCCCTACCACACACCCAGACTTCCTCTCCGTCGCCGCCTGCGTCCCGAGCGCCACTCGCCAGGGGACCCCTTCGCCCCTCCCCCCTCATAGGCCCTTGGCCAGCCCCCTAATTTCTTCCACTTCTCCCGATGCAATAGAGCTCTTACAATGGTTTCGTGCGATCATGTCGGAGATTCAGCAGGCTCCGACGTTTGTAGCAAAGAAAATTTTTATTCTGGAGCAACTCCTTCGCCTTCAAGTTTGATTCTCCACCTCGCACTTCGCGACAAGCGTTAAAACCTCTCTCCTGGAACGCGAACAGCATTTTAAACAAAAAACTCGAACTATTCCAGTACGCTTCGACGCATCACATCGACATTCTACTCCTTCAGGAAACCTTTCTCAAGCCACATCTTGCCTTTCACTTTCCGGGCTATTACTCTTACAGACTGGACCGTAACACGCGCGGTGGCGGAGTTGCAGTCCAGATTAAACGGGACATCCCGCATTCACTGCTCGACGTTTCTCTCCTTACCAGCATGGGAGCTCTCGGAATACAAGTACACACTACGCAGGACAACCTGAATATTTTCCCCATATATCAATTGTGTGGTAAGTCAAATAAAATGAAGAAGGAAGACCTGTCACGCTTGCTCTTTTCTCATACGTCGGGCCTTTACATCGGTGATTGGAACGCCCATAACAGGTTGTGGAATTGCTCTTATACGTCTCCCAACGGGAAAACTCTCCACGAATTCATTAACAATCCTCATTCGTCTGTTCTAGCCCCTCTGGAGCCCACTCGCCTATCTCGTTCCCCTTCCTCCATTAGCATTATAGACTTCAGTCTCTCTATCAACCTTCACTTTGTCGAGCCGCCTTCTGTGGTGCACGTTTCACTTCCGATCATTTACCGCTCCTTTTTATCTCCCTCCCTCATCCTCCCGTGTTTCTCCCCCCTCCACCCCGTCCGTTGCTTGGACCCTTTTTCCCGATACCCTTGCCACCGTTCTGGAGTCGCTGCCACCTCTCTCTTCCCCCTCCCCCGTTGACCAAGATCGTCGTTCCGAGGCTATATCTGATGCGTTTGTACAGGCGAAACGCAAAATCACATCGTTCGCTCCTCCAAAAACTGGGAGAAGCAACCACCCCCTTCCCCCGCACATTCTTGCGAAGATAAAAGCCCTAAATGCCGCCCGTCGTGCGTGGCAGAGGGATAGGTTGCCATGGGATAAGTCCCTTTACAACCGACTCACCACCGACGTCAGACGCTCCATAGCTGCCTTTGCAAGAATGGTCGCGCCACGTCTCCCCCGTGTCTTTTGAGGATACCACTCTCTGGAAAATTTCCAAATCCCTTCGCCAGAAACCTAAGCTCACGCATCCTCCTCTGCTTTTCAATCACAAATTCATCTTCAATCCGTGCCGCTCATCGTCTTCCGTCCGCCGCGGACATCATCCGTTCTCAGGTCGCGAACCTTCGTTCGCGACTCGGCAAAACTGGAAATGCTCTGCTATCTGACATCTGGGATTGTGATATCAACTGTAAGCATACATATACACTGCCTAAGGACGCAACTCGCCTATGAGTCTTTCCTATACCTGTTACTATTAAGTTTTATTCATTCTCCTCTTCATGCTAGTTTGTACCTCGCGTTTGTATTCCGCCTTAGTCCACCTGTACCGACATTATTCCAAATTCACACAAAATCTTTCCAATTGTATGCCATGTAATAACTTTCCTCTATCTAGTCTAACTTAGTTTCTCATTGAGCCGTTACCTGTCGTTACCTGTAAATTAAATAAACCTACGGAACCCCTGTGCCATGAGATAAGTGTGGGAAACGATTGTGAATGTGGAAATATGTTGTTGAAGTGAGATGAACATTGGTTGAAACTTTTAACTGCACCAAGACATTATGAAATAGTATAACTTGGCTCTAGGGAAAATATATTTTCAATCATTATTTTATATTTTTCAAGTGTTCACTATTGCTATTCCCTTTTTTATGGTTTTAGTCTTTTTAATGGCAACAAAAGATGCATCCGAGGTTTTGCAAGCACAACGAGAAAATTCCAGGAAATTTTAAACTTTCGGTGGCCGTAATGCAAAATGTATATATTGTGTCATTGAGGGTATTAATCTCCATGTTTTTCTAAATGTACTTTTACGTATGTTCTTGTAATTATTGTATGCTCGACAGTACGGAGTCGGTATCCACCATCCTACCCTCCCCTCACACCTAACTGCTAACGGGGTGATGTTGAAGGTGACTATTCGCACCTACGGATTGCCAGGGCGTCACTGGCGTACCGTTAACCAGCGTGAGTTTTCCCATTTGCCGGGCCGTCCTTTGATTCGGCAGGGGATTTCCCCAGGAATGCAAAACAATGCACCTGTGGGGAAGGATTGCAGGTCACTGCACTCCTCCGGCCCAAGGCCATGACGTCAAGAGCTCACGGGCAGTTCTAGGAAGACGTTGTGACGTCGTTAGGAACTGGGAAAAGGGTTAGCGCCCGGTCCCGCGGGCAGATTGCTGAGGACAGCAGACGGGGTTGGCTGGCTGAGAGGAGACTGTGGATGGATCTACGAGCAGTGTCGCGAATCGCGATACCACCATTCCCTACTCCTGGCTCTATCCTCCACTTCCCTTCCCGTACCGATCTCCGTCGTCAGAGTAAGTGTGAGTCCCAATAAACAACCTATCGGCCAATTCTCTGTTCCTTCTTTCTCCGTCGTGTCACGGCGATAATTATTTAAAAACTTCCTGAAATAATAAACCGGATTCGACGTAAATATTGCCACTATCAAAAGATTTGTTGATAATTTCGAAACCGATATTTCAATAAATTATTGTGGAAAGTAACCACATCCTTTTTTTCATGTATAAAGTCCGCCCACTTACAGCACATACAACTGATTTTAGAATTTTTCTGGGCGTGTTTGAATAATATTAACCATGTTAAGAGAGATTTTGAAAAGTTGTTTCAGCTTAGAATACAATTTATTGAATATAAAATACAATTTCAAATTGAACCATATGTTTAATTCCCGACCGGCTTCCACGCCTTTAGCAACGTCAATATCCCGGATTTATGCAAGTTTCGGGGATGGATAAACTGCGAGTAATGTCCTGGATAACCTGTTGAGGCGGAGAGCGGATAAATTAGGACCAAAGTGTTTTGTGAGCATGTGGCGGTGAGTGGAAAGTGAAGGGTTTATGGTAGCCGTTGGTTGCTGGTCCCGGCAAGGATGTCGTTATGAATGGGGTGTGAGTTTGAAAGTGGGTTTCTGGTGAAACCTTTGTTCGAATAAATATTGTCATGGGGTAGAATTGGCGTATTACTGTAGGGAATAGAATGGGAATTATGGAGAATTGGATTTAAAACTCATGAACGTTAAATGAAATGTTGCAATCTCTCATCCTGTTTTGCGCTTTCTCTAGCATCTAAATGTTCCCGCTCTCTTTCTTAATGTTCTTAGAAAAAATTATTTATGTCCGTTGAAATAGAGTTCATATTACGTCCATATGAAATATTTTTCATTATGTTTATGCTCTCTTTATTCTTTTCATATCAACTTTGATGTTCATAGGTTCCCATATTTCCTTTCTTCCTTGTATTTACCTATAGCTTCCGAAGTTCACTTTAAAAACTCGAATCTGCTACACTGGAGAGAATTATACTTTGATTTTCGCTTGATTATTACCAAATGCGGGTCGCGGTGGTCTAGTGGGTAGAGCGTTGGACTACTGACCGGAGGGTCCCGGGTTCGATTCCCGGGCAGCTCCTGCAGCCTGCAGCTCCACCCAAGCTAGTTGATTTTTCGGGTACCAGATCTTTCTGGGAAACCATAACCGGCACAGGGAAAGGAACTGCCCCCTCTACCCTGATGTGTGAATATTCACACGCCGTCGGGCTTGGTACATGGGTGAGCTCTACCATCACCTAATAGACCGACCTTCGGGTTGATTACTGTGTTTATGGTTTCTTTTTTTGCCAAATATTTGGGCGTATAGTGCGATGCTGTCCCTATGAAATAATAAAATTTGAATGAACTTATGAATACTTATTTCACGCATTTAAATGGAAGTAAAAGTCAGCATTAATAAAAATGGTATATGGAAATTGGAGGAAGAGGGTCAAGGAGCCTTGTTATTTTACGTCAACACGGCCTCACCTTGAGTTTGCTGCGGATATATGTGACCTTAACGAGGTAGGCTTCATTTTGGAAGTAAATCCAGTGCAACGTAGAGCAGCGAGGTTTGTAAAAAGTTGTTATGGCCAAGATAACAGTGTCAGTATTGGAAGAATTAGGGTGAGAGCCGCAAGTTGAACGGAGTTTTGAATACAGGTTAAATGTTCTACGTAAATTATAGGCATGTTACTTATCTGATGATGATGAAGACATATTAAAGGCCCCGATTTACAATGGTAGATCAAATCACCAAAGTAAAATAAGGAAGACAGATAGTAGATCAGATAGATTTGAAATGTTATCTTTTCCTCGTACCATCAAAGATCAAAATATATCTCGTATATGTGATACCAATTGTTTATAAGATAATTAGAATTAGCAGTTTATCTATTTTGCATGTAACCTGTATGTTCTTTCATTTACACTGCGTACATTTGTGGCAGAATTCTTATCTGAGGAGGTTAAAGGAATAATACAGACCCCAACAATCGACTAGCTAGGCACAAGGAGTAATGCCTGGAGGATATGTAACGCCTAAGAGAGTGAATTAGGTGGAAACGTCCCTTACTTTGGAGGAGCCACAAGTAGACTTTTCACCACGACAACATTCCAATATATTCTACTTCCAGATCAGGGATGTCTAATGGGAGGCAGCTTCAGCCCATCCTATGCAAACCTCTTTCTTCGTCTTACAGAGAAAGAATTGCTTTCAAAGCTATCCCTGAAACCTTTAGTGTGGCTCAGATATATTGATGATATTTTCCTTCTCTTGCTACATGAGACTGAATGACTAAAAGCCTTCACTTCCGACCTCAACTTTTGATTCTCTGTTTCCTTTGCCTCTGCCGTTTCCTCCTCACCCATCACTTTCCTAAATGTAAACTAATCATTAATAGAGAAAAAATTCCACAATTCTGTGCATCTAAAACTGACCAACAAACAACATTAGTTACATTATAGCAGTTACCACCCACATCAAACCAAACACTCCATTCCTCATTCCCTTCACATTACGAGGATACCGAAACTGCAATCGTTCAGTCTCCCTTAAAAGATTCCTCTCAAACCTACACTATTTCCTCCTCCAACGAGGTTATCCTGAACCCCTCCTAAACATACAAATCCGATGTCACTCATGTCACTCCCATGTCCTGTTCTAAAAGCGAGGACGATAAGATGTACAATTTTCAAAAATCGAATCCCAGCCATCTCCCACCCACTTTTAATCTCTCTACGACCAATTAGCTACCTCGTGCACATCCAGTAACACAGTTTACCTTTTGTAGTGCAAACTGTGCCCTGCCATATATTGGACAAGGTGCCTCACCTAGTCCAAAATATGACAGCGCATGATAATTATAATATTGATAATATTATAAATATTATAATTGATAACCATATAAGCCATTGATTGATACCCACAGAAGTCTATTCAATTGGAAAACAAATCGCCGTGCAATATGGGAGAATGCCAACAATGAAAGTCTTTATTGATTTGCTTGTCTCATCGCAATTCGAATGTTAAATTTGGGGAATCCAAAATGGTCTCATCTAATTTGACAAAGGAAGACATCCGACAAACATCCGTCATTCACAGAATTTTACCTTCTAACTGACGCCTCTCATAATACATTCCCAAGGGCAGCAAACATGCCTCCAGAGACAGATTCCCTACTAGAACCCGTTATTACCCGTTCTTTTGGGTCATTAATCCCGTGAGAATTCCTTTTTCTCCTCCAGTTTCCCTTTACTGCCGAAGCTAAAAAGCTTCGAACATACACATAAGAAAATGATTAACATGGGAGATCTTTGATCGTCGTAGCTGTGTAATGGAGCTCCAGGGTATGCATGGTGGTATTTCATTGTCTACAGTTAATGGTTGCCACAGTAACGCTTGCCACATTTAAAAGTGTTCGCGACGCGTCGTGGTGCAATTAAAACTTTCCCTTGCTCTGTATTTACCCTGATTCCTACCCTTGGGTGATGGATTTACGCCGACGTGTTCCCTTCGAATAGGTTATTGTTAAAAATAATGCCGCAACATTCCTGCGGAATGACGTGAAAAGCGCCTTAGTTGGAGATGAAAAGAGATGACATCCGGACGTTTTGTTATTTTCAAAAATAAACTTTCAGTGAGCTTCCTAATTTTGCATTTTTGAGTTTTAAGTCTATTTGTTCTAGTAGCAAATACTTACTGACCTTTAAACCAACAGCTCATTGTTCATAATTCACACCTCTTAAACTGTTTTCAAAGTTACACCTATTTTATGATTAATAGGATATAATGTGTCGTAATAGAATTATTTTAATTTATTCTATTTATACCAATTACTGCAAAATTTCGTTGATTGAAATGAAAGGCATTTTAATGAATTCACCTTTTTTTTAAAACCAGTCCACATAGCTTTTTAAAATTAGATTTAGTGTAATTTAGATTTCCATTTCACAGTGAAAACGAAGTTTAGTGACACTGGCTGGTGTGTTGCCAGCTCGAACAAAGAGATTCCCAAGTACGATCAATGTAACTAAGAGAGACATCATTGTCCCCAAATAGATTCACGAATAATGAATAAAATTCGATTTTTCAGAAACCGCTGTCTTGTTTGTCGTGAAATTGGATGAAATGGCTTTCGTCAGATTCAGAAGATGGTAGAGAAGGCGAGAGATACCACTTCCATTCGAAATGTTATTTTCTTATACATACGAATGGCAAGGCGTATTCCTTGAATGAGAGGTAACATGGAACAAGATGTAAAGTGAAGTCCAACCTTAACCAGCTATATGAATGAGTATAAATTTTCAAAATTTGTAAGAAAGTAGCATAATAATCTTGCGACGGATCTGGTAAATTTTCCAAATGACTGTTTACTTTCCATCTTTTTGCATGTGCATCATCTCGTGAAAAATCAAGTAAACCCATCAAGATATTTCTGGTCTCCAAATAAGATTTAAATTAAAGGAAATTTAGGAGTGGCAAAATAGAAGAGCTAAAAAAATAACGTCTTTTAAAATACTCATAATTTTAAAGCATTATGGATGCTACTCTTTCTTTCCGCAAGAGGGAAAAGTATTTAATCTACATTTACGTGATAATCAATGCCAGCTCATTCCTAGAAAACGTAGAGCTGTAGAATTCCTTCGTGTTTCTTGAGTCACAGCAAATTAATCTAAGTATAATCTTTAATCTCATTTTTAAGGTGATAAATCTCCTCACATTATTGTAGTACAAGTCAAATGTTTGCATATTTCACAGTGCCTTGCGACAAAGCCATAGCCTATGATACAGTACTTAACAAGAGGGAATGGAGCGGCCAGCTACCGTCCCGATAAACCTTGTAGAAGGACTGGGACTCAAAACAAGCTTATCCGAGAATGAAGTCTGTTACTTTTTACAGCACCCGAGATTCAATCAGGTTCAGAGCAACACGACGGCAGCAAACCTGAGCCAACACGACCCCTTGGTCTTTGGGACAGAGGGTGCGGTGGATGTCAGCAGAATGGTAGGCAGACATGAAATGTGGTGAAAGGAATAAATGATGTGATTAGAATAGTCTGATCCAGAGTGCATAAAATATAAGAAGTATACATTACCCAGGGTCTTTCTAGGGACCATATTTAGGAATTACTGTCTAGAAAACTGGATGTTACACCCATTAGTTAAGTTTTAACTAAAGACCTACGAAAGAATCAAAGACCTTTTGATTCCACTGAATAGAATCAATTATTTTCGACTATTTTTGCTTCGATTCTTTTTTCGTGCTTCAAAAATGGGTTTCCACAGTGTCTCAACTTTTAACCACCCGAGTGTAGCATCTAAAAGCGTCTAAAAAAGTATTCCAATATTAAGTGTAAATTTTCTGATTTATATTGGCAAAATAATAGGGATTTTCAAATTAAGTGACGTTCTTCATTGAATTTAAACACATTCATATGTAATTCTGCAGAAATATTATACACAGCATCGCAAATGCCAACGAAATATTTTAAATCATCATACTAGTTCCTTGGTGGTAATAAGCAAAATTTGTTGTTTTTAAATTTCTTCTCAGGTTATGGAAAGTTTCTTCATGGGTAATAAATGGTGGAAAGATTTTGTTTTTTTTTGTATTTAGTAAAGAATTGATTTAACAATGAATCCTTGTAATTGCATCGGCATTTACACAATTCCCCCAAAGCCACCGCAGGGGCATGCGGCGGGGGATTTTAGGATACCACCGGTTAACTAGAATAAAACCACATGCAAAACCAAATCATGTTACATCTACGCAAATATTAGTTTATTTATACTTTCGACAAAACTTAATAGGTTTAAAACTTAAAATTAGGTAACCTTGGAAGAGTAAATAAGTATGCTTTCTCAGATAATTGAAATATACGAAATTATTGCAACAAAGAGAAGAGAAAAATAGGAAATTAAGAATTTTTTGGGCTGTGAAAATTCAAAAAGGACGAATATATAGGGCTGCATTAAACTCTGTGAGAGATTTCCACTCTTTGTGGAATTTCAAAATAATACCGCGGTTCACCTCAACCCAGGTTTCTGGGACTGCTTGAATTGTTTAATAGTTATTTAAAAAATTAACCCAGGATTTTTTTGCCTGATGCCATTAAAGAAATTAAAAAAAATGATTAGCTAGATTCAATGTTAGAAATATGCAGAACTGAAATACTTTAGGATACCTGCTGAGAGAAGTTTTTGCCTATGATATGCAACGGCAAAAAACACAAGTAGTATTAGCATTCCCCTTTGTTAACGAAGTCACGGTGCAAGAGAAGTTTTGAGAGTTTTCAAATTTGGTTTCTCAAAATACCAAGTGTTATTGAAAAAATATTTTGGAGTTGAAATGGGAACCTTTAAATCTCTTTATTTATCAAACCAATGTGGTCTTACCCGTAATGAGCTGAAATGGTGGAGGATTAAACAATTCTGAGAAACAATCGGAATACGTCCACTCCGTGCATACCTACGCATGAGTATTAAACCTAATAACGGGAAAATCTACTTCCCAAAATTCTCAGGTTCTAACTTTTTCTTATCAGCTGACGTTCTCACGTTCACGAAAGGGCTTTCATGACTTGATGTAAATTTGAAAAATCTTCAAGTTGTCCAAACACGAAATGAAATTTCAACAGTAGAATACTAAACCCTTTTTATAAATATATGGATGCTCTTAAATATTGATTTTCTAAATTTCTGAAGATGTTTAAATAAACAACCCTCGATTTTTAGGAAAATGAATGATTAAAATTGTCTTTTCCTCCATTTCTTAGTAGTAATAATAAAACAATCAGTATTTTATTCGTTTTTTTAATTGTGCAAAGTTCATTCAGATTCATCAATAAAATATATTGAAATATATTCATTTGATCCGCTGAATATGGATATTCTTTGATCATAATATATAAGGGCTTTATATATATATATATATATATATATATATATATATATATATATATATATATATATATATCGATGATGCGGAAGTACTCACGAGAGCAATATAACTTTTGGACGGCACAATAGAACACAGAATAAAACAGATAACACGTAAAAGGACACTCACACTGTAGATGATTTAAGCTTTCGGCCTACTCCGAGGCCTTCTTCAGGTCAGACTGAGAGGTTTTGAGGGAAGAGTGCCTGGGGAGGGGAGGGGGGCGGAAGGTTTAGGGACTGTTGGGTAAGAAATTAAAGATGGCGCTTAAGGGTGGGAATTTTAAAGGATCGGAAATATAGGATGTATGCGGATTCGCGAGTTCTCACCTCTATGTTGGTGGCTGAATCGGGTAGGGATTCTAGAACTGTTAGGGAAAAGCATTCGTCAAATGATAGGTTGTGTGAACTTGCGTGTAAAGGTATAGGAAGAGAAGAGAGCGAAGCAGAATTACATGAGTAGCGGTGATTGTTCATTCGGATGGATAAGGGGGTAATGCATTCGCCTATGTAGAATGAGGTGCATTGTTTGCACGACAAAAGATAGATAATATTTTTTGAGAGTCAATTAGCGTGGGAACGGGGTGAAGGGACAATGAGGGGATGTGGGGAGAGGGGAGCAGATCTGATTAGGAGACATTTTTTACATCGGGGGCGATTGCAGGTAGGGGAAATATGTGGAAATTTGTCAGGGCGGGGTGTCAAAGGGTTGGTGGATCTCAGAAGGTATCTGAGATTGGCTGGTCGTCTGTAAGCGACAGAGGGGCATTGGGGCAGTAAGGATGTGGTCGCGTCATTGTCATGTAATATAGGATAAAGTTCTTTGAGAATGGTTTTCAGTCTGTGGGATCCGAGGAAATAGTTTGTGCAAAGGTTGAGTCCAGCGTCAGATGTGGGGTTGTTATTCTGTGGTGTGTGTGGTCGGGTGGAGCGGTAGATTTTATCCGGTAGGAGCTTTTCTGGGTAACCGCGTCTGTGGAGTGCATGGTGTAGATTGTGGAGGTATTTGTTGAGGGTAGCTGTGGTGTTGCAAATCCGATGTCCGCGGATAGAGAGAGAGTTGGGAATTGAGCGTTTGGTATGAGAAGGATGACTACTAGTGAAGTGTAAATATTGTTGATGGTTAGTGGCTTTGATGTGTATTGAAGTGGTGAATTTGTTATTGTGAATTGAGATGTATGTGTCAAGAAAGGTGATGGTAGAGTCTGAAATGGAAGAAGTGAATTTAACAGTGAAAGAAGAATTTAAGGCCGATAAGAAATTGTCAAGAGAATCAGAGCCGTGTGTCCAGAGCATAAAAATGTCGTCAATGTATCGGACCCAGAAAAGAGGTTGGAAGGGTTGCTGTGAAAGGAAATTCTCTTCAAAGTGGTCCATGAAGAGATTGGCGTACGATGGCGCCATCCTCGTTCCCATCGCTGTGCCTTTCGTTTGGAGATAAAAACAGTTTTGGAAAAAGAATGCATTTTTGGTCACGATGACAGTGGCGAGATTGAGGAGAAATTCGGTAGAGGGGCACTGGGGTGGGGGGCGTAGAGAAAGATAGTGTCGGAGGGAGGATAGGCCTTCTGCATGGGGAATAGAAGTATAGAGGGAGGTGACGTCGATGGTGGCCATAAGCAGGTTGGAGGTGGAGGGAATGGAGACAGAATTTAAACGGTGGAGGAAGTGATACGTGTCTTTCGTGAAGGAGGGCAATGAGAGTACGATAGGTTGTAGGTGGTAATCAAAGAATGCGGAGATTCTTTCGGTGGGAGAGTTGAAACTAGAAACTATAGGGCGACAGGGGATGTTGGGTTTGTGTATTTTTGGGAGGAGATAAAACTGGGGTGTTCTGGGGTTTGGGGGTGAAAGTAGGGATATGTCTTGGGAGGTGAGGCCTTCTTCTGGTCCAAATTGGAGGAGAAGAGACCGAATTTCCTTTTGGAAGGTTGGAGTAGGGTTGTCGGTGAGAGTGGTATAGGTGGATGTGTCGTTCAGGTGACTGAGGGCTTTGGAAATATAGTCTTGGGTGTTTAAAATTACGACTGAGGAGCCTTTATCGGCGGTAGTGACCACGATGTTTGGATTGGCCTCTAGGGTTTTAAGGGCATGACGTTCGTTTGTGGAAAGGTTATTTCTTGGTTTTAGAGATTGTGTGAAGGATTTATTCGAAACATTTTGGAGAAGGAGGCGTATGAATATTTCCACGGGATGATTACTAGGTAGGGGTTTTGGCTCATGAGTGGAGGCCGGGCGGATTTTGTTGAGTGCGGGATTGGTTTTAATTTGACTCGAAGAGTTATTTTGCGATTTCCAAAATGCGCGCCAACGAAGGTTTCGGCAGAAATTGAGTGTGTCGGTGAGTAGATTGATTTGGTTAATTTTTGGTGTGGGAGAGAAGGATAGGCCTTTACTTAGAACGGAAATTTCGTTCTCAGACAGGCTGGTGTTGGAAAGGTTCACAATGTAATGAGAATTGTCGGAGGGGGGGGAAGTGTTGGAACCCTTCGGTGGTGGTTGGCGCCTGGGGAAAACCGGAGGACCTTTGGGAGGAGGGGGGAGGTTGTAAATGCTTTGGAGGTCGGGTTTGTATTGAAAGAGTGGGGCTGGTTTGGGAGGAGGAGGCGGGAAAGAGTAAGAGTGCGGAAGTTTGAGACCCACTTGGAAGAAAGAAATGCGTAGATTGGATTCCTTCCGCCCCCCCTCCCCTCCCCAGGCACTCTTCCCTCAAAACCTCTCAGTCTGACCTGAAGAAGGCCTCGAAGTAGGCCGAAAGCTTAAATCATCTACAGTGTGAGTGTCCTTTCACGTGTTATCTGTTTCATTCTGTGTTCTATTGTGCCGTCCAAAAGTTATATATATATATATATATATATATGTATATATATATATATAATGATGGATAACATTCGTCTATAGAGGTAAAGTTGTGGATAACTGAATTCCATTAATTAGGTAAAAATATAAAAATTACTCCAACTTGCCAACACTGGCCATTCACCATGTGAATTGTTTATTAAAGAACAAACAGAGAATAAATTTAAAGATATTTAGCATTTATATTATTATCCACAAAAACAGGGTACGCTTTCTACTAGCATAAAGCAGTTGATTTTGCAAAGAAAGAATTCAACGTCTGTGAATATACCTATCAAGAAAATGCTACCCCTCTTCCTACTTCCCCACCCGTACACCTATTCAACCCAGACCTCGCGTCCCTTTACAGCGTTCTTCCAACACCCTCTCTTTGTCTTGGTTTTGCCTAAAAGCCACTCCAATCCAAAGCCTCCGTGCCCACTCAATCCCGGCGGACGAGGGATGGAGGGCTCCGCCGACTATGCGGTCAAACTTCAATGCACCCTCCTTCACCCAAATCAAATATCTCTTTTGAACAAGGGCCTCTCAGTCATCCCTACCCTTCCAAAGTCAACCGCATGATAATTCTCGCAGACGTATTACTTTTTTGTAGGAATATTCGGTGAAAAATATTCTGAAATGGCCAAACTTTAGCCCAGCAAATATTCAAACCTCTTCAAAATGGCTTACATAGATTTACAGGTACTCCTACACCTGCACAAGAACACAATACCCTCCCCTCAAATCATCAAAAAAAATTTTTATGAACCTACTTCTGTCCAGAATTTCTACCCTTCTATCCTCAACCCGCGAAATCCTCAAACGGTCCCCCACTGAATTATGAGAATTAAAAACCATAAACACAGTAAACAACCCGAAGGTCGGTTTAGTAGGTGATGTAGGATCTTACCCATGTACCAAGCCCGACGGCGTGTGAATATTCACATGTCAGGGTAGGGGGGCTAGTTCCTTTCCCTGTGCCGGTTATGGTTTCCCAGGAAGATCTGGTACCCGAAAAATCAACTAGCTTGGGTGGAGCTGCAGGTGCCCAAAGTGCCTTACCAGGAAATCGAACCCGGGACCCTCTGGTCAGCAGTCCAACGCTCTACCCGCTAGACCACCGCGACCCGCTTAAGAGAATTACAAACCTAATTAATAATCTAAGTATATTTATTGCATCTATTGCCAAAGGTCCGACCATTGTAGTTCTAAATACAATGGATTTTATAAGAGGCGTCAATGCATAACTTTTCGATACGTCTTCTTACCGGAAAATACCCTAAGATCCAAAGCCGACACTTCAGGAGGAGTTCATTTAATTTCTCTATTACAACGAGCCTAATAAAGGCCCCTAAAGACATTGAACCCCTCCCCAAACACATCCCAATATTCTGACAATCCCGGTCGTCCGATTTTATCCTCCCGCAGCTTCCCGTCGGAAAGAATCTCTGCATTTGTAGAACATCACCTTCAGCAAATATATATTGAAGGAAAGTGTCACGGATATAATGAAGAGTCTCTACATAGAGAAGGACCCTTTCCTTCTCTACCTAGTGGAAAGTGGTGTGTTTGCTAGCGCTATCTCGGTTCTATTTAAACAAAATGTGTCTATATGTGTTTGTGTGTAAAACCATAAACACAGTATTCAACCCTGTGTGTGTGTGGGTCGCCGTAGTCCAGGGGTAGAACGTTGGACTACCGACTGGAGGGCCCGGGTATACTATAAATAAATGCCCACTGGATTTAAAAATTCAGTGAATAGCGGGAGAGTGCTGTGATGTTGTTTTTTGCTAAGAATCGTTTGCTTAAATCGTCCAGATCGTTAGAATGGGAACGAGTTACGACACATGCCGTCGCAGTTGGACTTGAAAAAATTTACTCGTTTATTTGATCAACCTAATACTGCTAAAGAGCTCATACGGTTGGAAATAAAATATGAAAACATTTGGATTGGTAAATTAAATTATACAAGTACGTATAGCGCCACACACACTTTCATAAATTTGTGACAGTAGCATGTCAATTGAATTCATGCTCGTTAAAATCTTCTACAAAACTATTCCCGATAGTGATTCCCGACACTGCTGCTTGCTCATGGTTCGATGTGTGATGCATTTCACATGCGGAAATAATCATTTTTGTCATAAAATAGAGTATGACAAATCTTTAATTTTTTTACCTTGATTTGTTGTCCTAGGCGTAAATTTATGGAAATGGCAGAACATATTGAAATAAAATGAAATTACTGACTTGGTGAGTCTTTATAATTCCACACAATTCAGTGTGTGTGGAATCAAAATCTGTGGCATTACAAAGTCAATATTTTATTTAGAAATTGAATTTAATCATCTATTTCATAATAGCCATAAATATAAATTGTATATTTCCTAATCAAGCCCCATTACCCGAACAAAGCACGTAGTCCACCAATGCATTGCGTAAGGAAACAGCAAATCCTTAAGGAATGAGTTAAAATGAATTTGAAATGTGAAAGAGGTAATTTCCTTTCAAAGAATTTCCTAAATTCCCAACGGTGTTTCACTGCGATTGGTATTCATTTTTGTAAATGAATTTCAATGTTTCTTTCCAATTAAAGATAAGTAGGTGTAAATTTTTAAATGCTCGTTTTTCTAAACCATTCTTTATTAGTTTGTGAAAGAAAATGTGTACGTATTTCTAAGGTTAAAGGTATTTGAAATAATGTTTGTTCATTTTAAAACAGAATTAGGCTGCTTAGTTAGTTACTGTTGCCTTGAAAACGGTTTTCGTAACACTCCATGTCAAATGTCGAATTACTTCTGTAACATTTTCAGCAATTTTCTACAACATATAAATAATCATTTTTTAGCAAAAATTAAACTTACTATAATTTTAATTGTTATAAAAATATTTTAGATACGATGGTGCGATTTGTCAATTTCATCCATTTTCATTTGCATACATTTATCAAAACATACCTCTATGATTTAGGGTCAATATTTAAAAAAAATAAATAAATTGCACTGTGAGATGACCTTCGTGATTACTCAGATTGAAGAAAAATTTGAAGATTAAAATCCGCATTCGGCATCGATGGGTCTACTATATCATTAAACCTGGGGGTATAAGACCAATGAAATCTTGAAAGGGAGAAGTCGAAATTAGTAAAGAGACCCCAATCATTAAAAGTGAACTTATAATTAGTTTGCTTTTATGTATGTGGATACATGGTCAATAAACGACTGAGGAGCCTTGAATAGTTTTCTAAGGTCAATAATTTTTACCCCCTTTTCCGCCACTCTGACACCATACTCTGACGAAAAATTACAAAAAATTAGCTTTTTCAATTTTTTTCGCAAGTTTAGTATTTCGCATTCAAATTTTTCCTTCTTTTATTAAATTTTCAAATTTAGAGTTCGTTTTGCACTTTTAGCCCATCCCTCTACTGCCTTATCCTAGACTTTTTTTGTCCTTTCTCCATTCCTTTTTCCCCTTCTTCGAAGCCACAATATTTCCCTGCTTCATCACGACGACCAGTTTTTTTTACTCTTCCTCCTAAAGACGTGGGTTGAACAGTCGCCGACAATTTAAGTGCTTTTGTGAATTCCTTTGAATTCTCAGTGGAGGGGAGGAATCATACAGATGAGTATACATTGCAGATATTTCTATCGCAAGGTGTCAGTGTGGATTTAGGAACGGATATTTAAGCGACTCATCCATTCTCTACCGTACTTTTCATCCAATGATATCACCATCCGCAATTCAACCTTTGGCTAAAACGTTACGTCTGTACCTCCAATGCAACATTAAATAACCTCCTTGATTTTCGCATAGCCGATTGACCATCACCCTGCAACATGTCTAGCGCTTTAGCCTCTCTTACTGTTTGCAAGTATCACTACTTTTTGTGTATCGCCTCTGCCTTATAGTCCCTACTATCCGTGGCCATATTCCTGTTCAGTTTAACTCAATTTGACCGAGAGAGAAACGAGGATTAGACAAGGATTTTTTAGGCTTTTAGTCACCGACTGACCGGGTGCACAACGAGAGGCAAGTGTCGTGGAGCATTGGAAGGATGACAAGTGGTGTAAACAAAAAATAAACAGCGTCCGGGATTTCCCTCCGAAATAGTTCTCGGAAAGCTGTTGGAGGGGAGGAAGAAAGTAGCGTTCGTAATAGGGGAAGAAATGAGACCGACATGAGTACAATATGTAAAACTCAAATGAGGCAATGTGATACGGTAAGGGAAAAGACAGAAAGGGAAATACCCCTCGGTTGTTAACTAATGGACCCTAAATTGGGCCACTTGTATATTAGTCTATTCACGTGAAAACTCGAAAGGTGAAATGATCAGAAAAAAACGCCCGGATCTGTGGAAAAACAATTCATGGCTTTTGCGGCACGATAATGCACCAGCTCACACTTCATTGCTTGTTCGTGAATTTTTGGCCAAAAACAATACTGTAACCACACCCCAGCCTCCATATTTGCCATATTATTATTATTAAAACAAAAATTAAGATAACCTTGCAGGTCCGTCGTTTTACAGCTGTAGATGACATTAAAAGCTCATCGCTAAAAGAACTAATAGGTATATCAATGATCGAGGTTCAGAAGTGTTTCGGGGATTGGAAGAAGCGCTGGCACAAGTGCTTAATCACCAAAGGGGACTATTTTGAAGGTGAACACATCAATGTGTAAGAATAAATAAATATTATTGTCCGAAAAATTAAAATTCACGTTATGTTTTAACACACCTCGTACTTTCCTAAACACACCACAGAATATCCCAAATAAAGTGAAAACCACTTTTGATAAAAACCTTTTCAAAAATGGCCAAAATCACTCCAAGTATCAGAGAAAATCCGAAAGCGTCAAGCTTTACATAAATTCTCAGCCAGGGGAAGAAATATGAAATGCCATTCCCAAGAAACATTCCTCATCGTAAGTTGAAGGAATGTCAATATAACATATAAAATAAAACACCCCTCCATAGGCTTAAATACATTAAGAATTCAGTCACAAGGAGATAGATAATGATTTCCCTTCGACCGCCGACAGTGCAGGAGTTGGAGTGAAGTGGACAATTAGGTGGAATTTTTTGTTTATTACGTTTCGTTTGCAGATTTGGTGACACACGCTATTCAAGCGCCTAGTTTATATGCCTGTCACGATGTCTTTAATTTTTTTTTAGTTGTCATAATATATTATGCCTCCCAACGCCGTTGACCCTAGGACCGGTGATAAAGAACAGATGCCGTCTCTTTTTCATGGGTGTAGGGTGTCGGAGAAGATTTCATGGAGCCAACCGATGAGGATGGAGTCACATGACCACCGGAAGAAAAGAAAGACACGAGATTAGCGGAGCCACTGAAAAGAGTGTCCCCTGAATGCCGGACGGGTGCTGATGTGTCGTCAAAGGTTTTTCTTGATTCTCGCTGTTAATATTAATTGTTTCCTGATTTTTAGAGGGGGTCAATTTGATCTTTAGGGTTTCGTAGAAGTAATTTGAGTTTGTTGCTGTGTTACGAATAAAGGTTTTTTACTGTGTTTCCTTAAAATCGAAGCGAGTCCTTTAGTTAGTGAGGGGTGTAAAGGTAGTTTTAGGTATTTCCTTTCGTCAGGGGGTAATAATGTGGCGCTGTCTTGGATAAGTTTTTTGTGTATTTGTTTATTGAGGATGTTGTGGATGATGCTTGCGTTGTAACAATTTATAGCAGTTTTTTGTTTTATGTATTCCAATCCTGTTTGAAATTTTTACTTGCTTAATGGGAGGTTAACGAGTCAATGTATTAGGGAATGAAACGCCGCGTGTTTTCGTGTATCGTGATCAAAGGACGACTGATGTATGTAGTTGTTGGTGTGTGTGGGTTTCCTGTAAATGTCGAATGAAAGATTGTTTGTATTAGTCCGATTTACACTAATATCCAAAAACGGTAGGGATTGATAGGTTTCTATTTCATACGCGAAGTTAATGTTAGGGTATTAGCAATTGACTTTTTCTAAGAAATGCTTTAGAGGGGCTTGGTTAGTATCATAAATTGTAAATATATCATATACGTATCTTAGCCAAGTGTTAGGGAAATACTCAAAAGTGGCTTTGCTGCTGTCTTTAAATTTGGTCATGAAAAGGTTCGCAAGGAAAGGGGAAAGGGAATTATCCATTGTGGTGCCAAAGTTTTGCTTGCATACCTTTTAGTTTACAGTGAAGTAGTTTTGGTCCGTAAACTGATTTGTTAAGAATACGTACTCCCTAATAATTTCTTTGGGGATCTGTTTAGAATGGAGCCAGTATTCCAAGAAATTTATTGTGTCTGGTATAAGAACACTTGGAAATAAGGACTCAATGGCAAAGGAAACCAAGATTTCAGTGTGTTTTAGTGTGATGTCTTAAATAGTTTTAATGAAATCGAGGCTGTTTTTTGACATTTGACGTACTCTGGAAGCCGATGTTGGTGAACTGTTGAGTGAGCCAATTTGAGATATTGTATGTGGGAGAGTTGAACGCGGGAACGATGGGACGCATGGGGCAATCTTTTTTGTGTACCTTGGGAGGGCCATAAAAGCGTGGTAGGTTAGGGGTTGATATGGTTAGTTTAAACTTGAGTGCTTTGTCAATGAATTGTTTGCAATTGGCGACTGCGGATTTTGTGTCTTGAACCATTTTGTTGAGTGAATTCTTAGGGAAATTGGTGAATGGTCCATTGTCAATGAGGGTGTCCAGTTTTTGATATAAGGTGTCCTTGTCTATAATGATACAACAATTTCCTTTGTCCAACTTAAGGTAGAAAATATCGTGGTTTCGGAGGGAGCATAGGAGGGTGACGTAGTGGGAATGCTTGTTTCTGTTGGGATGGATTTTGATTAGGTTTGACTTGATGACACTTTCGCAGTCCTTTCGGACTTGGGTTCTCGAATCTATGCCCAGGAATTTAATAGAATGTTCTATCTGGGAAATTAGGTCTTTTTATGGTAGGTTTTCTGGGCAGATGTTAAAGTTGTGTCCACGATTCAGTAGGGATAATTCTTCTTTGGAGAAATCGGAGGAGGACATGTTAAAGCAAACGGAAAGGAGTTGTCATTGGTAGAGGAAGTGCAGTCTTTTTTTGGCAAAATAGCTTTGATTTTTCTAGAAAGAAAGAAGGCTTTGTTACGGTATTTATGTTTCGTGACATGTACTTTCCTTTCAAATTCCAGCCAATCTGAAAATTCATTGTTGTTTAGATCTTTTTTTAGTTTCAATTGTAGTTGGTATCATACAAGTTCTAGTTTAGCTCTTTTTGAGCGGAGATATTAGATTTCGGATTTAAGACTTTATGATTTGAATTCAGCATTGTATCGTGTGAATTGAGTCTAGCCAATTTTCGACGAAGCGATGAATTTAGGCATAATGTTGTGTTTTTGGCATGTTCAAGAAAGTTTATGTCTAAGGAGATTAAGCTGACGTTAGTTTTGAGACGATGAAAGGGATTCCGTTCGGTTGACTTTGAAGCCATGACAATGTATGAGGCGAACGCTAACTACGGCCGTATGAAATAATGGGAAGAGTTGACCCCAGCCGGACTCTCATAAATGGGCAATGGATAGGAAGGGGAGTTAGGAAAGATATAAGTTAGCAGAATAAATATAATAAAAGATACTAAAACTAAATTAATTAAAAAGATACCGCAAACGATGAAAACAACCGCGTGTCTAATAATTAAATAACAAGTTATCTAATAAATGAAAGTTAATCATGCACACTCCAGCACGGATGTACTTTTCAGCATTGATCCTTACTAGTCGCAATCACTCATACCGAATCAAGACGTACGAGAGGTTTCCTTCTACGCCAGTGGTCTTTGAGTTACATGTTATAAAATTAAAATTACTAATAGACAAATCACACACTCTCTAGTTTGGATGTGCTATGCAGCATTACTCCTTACTAGTCGCAATCACCTTCACCCAATCAAGACACGAGAGGTTTCCCTCTACGCCAATGGTCTGACAGTTACACGTATTAAAATTAAAAATACTAATAGAAAAATCACACATTCTCTTGTTTGGATGTGCTATGAAGTATTGGTCCTTACTAGTCGCAATCACTTACACCCAATCAGGGCTTACGAGAGTTTCCCTCTACGCCAGCCGGCTGACAGTTACACGTAATAAAATTAAAAAATACTAGTATAAAAATCACACAGTCTCTAGTTTGAATGTGCTTTGTAGCCTTGATTCTTACTAGTCGCAATCACTCACACCGAACAGGACTTACGAGAGGTTTCCCTCTACGCCAGTGGTATGACGGACACTAACTTGCTTGGGTATGCTAAGAAGCCTTAACCCTTGCAAATCTCACTCACAGGTCTACCGTGGAATCTTCCGACGTTAGTACTGTGACTCGCACCTGTAGAAAAGGTATGCGGAGTGCCCAAAAACTGACCCCGTGTTTCGACTGCAAAGCAGTCCTTTTTAGAGAATGAATCTACATCTACATAATGGTCCGCAAGCCGCCGCAAGGGCATGTGGCGGGGGCTGTTGGTCACCACCCAAAAGGAAAAAAGAAATGCCGCATTTAAAACCAACACACACATGCAAACCCCAATCCAAAGCAGTGCATAAATTCATAGAAACTTCCCATCATTCCAAGTGCATGCAAACACACATCTACCTCCCAAACTCTACAAGCATGCAGGTACATACGCTTAACTATAACAAATAATTGTACCCCAGGATGCAGCAAGAAATTTATCAGGAACGTGCAAGCTAGATTTTGGTAAGTAGCTAGGCGAAATACCACCACCACAAGAACGTGCTACATAAAACTCTCTCCTACCCAAGGTGAGGAATCTGGCGCAACGCTGCAGGTAGGAGGAAGGCACACCCACGGAGAGGAACAAGGGATGGAAAGGGAAATTTAGGGTACCAAAAGCAGAGCAAACAATACTGTAAACAGCAATACATTACTTAATGGCATTCCAATGCGGGCATGCGGGAAGGGTTTTGACACAACACACAGGAGGTCAGTGAAAGTGCATGCAATTGAGTATAACTAATTGTTACCTAGACGCCGAGGGTGACAAGAGGCATTTTTGTTATCTCCGAGTGTGACCCTACAGTTGTTATCCCGTATTGTCCGTGGGATGAAGGAGTCCTTGAGTCTGCTAGTTCTGGCATCTATTTCCCGAATTTTGTATACTAGATCCAAGCGACCAATGTATGTTCGAGTGCGTAATATAGGCATAATTTTCGAGACCTCGGCGCTGAAACATGCAGATCTGAATTTATTTAGCAAGTTTAACCTAGCATTGAGTCGTCTTTCTTCCAATGATTCCCATCCCAACTCCATAAGGTTGGTCTAAGTCCATTGGTGGTGACCTTAACCTCCCTGGTATCGACTGGGACAGCAATAGTGTTAAATCTCTGGCCCGTGATCGTGAATCTTGCAATTTCTTACTATAATTGGTTCAACGAAACTCGCTCCATCAAGCAGTACGCACTCCCAACCGTGGAAAGTACATATTGGACTTATTTCTTACGAACACACCGGAACGCATTAATAATGTATCAACTGACGAAGGTATGAGTGACCATAAATCAGTTATGATCAACTTGAACGTAGACATAAAAAAGAATGTTAAGCCAAACAGAATAATTTATAATTATCATAAAGCAGATTTTGAAACTTTTGCCAGCCATTTAAACTCTTCACTACACGATTTCAAAACGCGCTTAAGTCTTGCCACCGTGGAAGAAACTTGGACACAGTTTGTGAAAATTATGCAAAAAGGAATCGCTGATTTCATCCCTGTAAAATTTCAGTCTTGAATAAGTTTTTTGTGTTTTTGTTTCTTGAGGATCCCCGTGGCTTGCTAAGGACTAGGTCATACCGATCGGCGGTTGCGGAACATATGCATCAACACTCACACAAAATTGATTTGAAAAATTTAAAACTCATAAGCACAGCACCGAACCACTTATTAGACTACTACGATAGCATCAACATCCACTACACCAAAAATAAATTCATGAACCATGACCACGGCTCCATCTCATCATCTTTAATATCCTTAAAAAACACCAGAACCTTTCCACCAGAAAAAATCACCAACAATGATTGGGCCTCCATTATCACCCGCACACTGCTCACCGCCCCCCCTCCAGCCCATCTGTCCTTGACCTCTAAAACAACCCATCTCTAACTGACCTCTGACTCCCCCCCTCATCCTAACCGATTTTTCACCTCATATTTTTCCCCACCCCTTTCTAACCGTTACGCCACGCAGTATATATAAGCCACCACACTTGAGAGGGGATCATTCCTTCTCTGAAGAGAACTGCTTTGCAGTCGAAACACGGTGTCATTTTCTGGGCACTCCGCATACCTTTTTCCACAGGTGCGAGTCACAGTACTAACGTCGGAAGATTCCACGGTAGACCTTTGAGTGAGATTTGCAAGGGTTAAGGCTTCTTAGCATACCCAAGCAAGTTAGTGTCCGTCATACCACTGGCGTAGAGGGAATCCTCTCGTAAGTCTTGATTGGGTGTGAGTGATTGTGACTAGTAAGGTTCAATGCTGCATAGCACATCCAAACAAGAGAATGTGTGATTTTTCTATTAGTATTTTCAATTTTACTACGTGTAACTGTCAGACCATTGGGATGGAGGGAAATCTCTCGTAAGTCTTTGTAGGGTGTGAGTGATTGCGACTAGTAAGGATCATTGCTACATAGTACATCCAAGCTAGAGAGTGCCATATTTTTTCCTTCATTAGTAAGTACATTTTAAATTATTTATTTAATTATTTATTTTTTATGTATCATTAGTTTTCCGTTTTTATTTCTTGCGACTGTCGGACCGCTAGCGTAGAGAGAAATCTGTCGTAATTAATTTTCATTTAGTAGATAACTTGTTATTTAATCATTAGACACACGGTTCTTTTGACCTTTTGCGGTATCTATTTAATTAATTTGGGTTGAGTATCTTTTAATATATTTATTCTGCTAACTTTTGTCTTTCCTTAACCCCCCTTCCTATCCTTTGCCCATTTATAAGAGTACGGCTGGGGTTAACCCTTTCTATTAAATAACAAACAATTGCACCTTTAGACGCAGTAAAAAATGTATACAATGACATGCAAGTTAGAATTTAAAAAGTAAGAAGGCAAAATTCCGCAACCATTTGGACATGCAATATACAACCGTTACCTCCCAAAAAAACACAGGTAGGGAATGTGACCCATGCTGTATATAGCATGAGGGACTCTCCTCGGAGAGCGGCAAGGTATTGAAGGGGAATCATTATATAATGGCAATCTAATACGGCCATGTGGCAGGGGTTTGACAGCAAAGCACTCGAGTTTAGTGAAAGTGCATACAATTGAAGAGAACTAATTATTCCATAGACTCTGATGGTGGCAAAGGGAAGTTTCGCTATCTATAACCCTACAGTTTCTAACCCGTATTGTCCGTGTGAATAAGAAGTCATTGAGTCTGCTACAGGCAGGCTCCCTGTAGCTCTGGCATCTATTTTCCGAATTTTATATGAATATGATCCAAGCGACCAATGTTTTTGGAGTGCGTATAATTTGCGAGACCTCGGTGCTGAAATATATTATTATTATTAGGTAATCTACCGTTTAATGTAGGTTTTTCGATGGACACCACTATCAATTAAACATTTTGTGATTCCCCACCTAGCAAACTAATCTATATCAGGTCCCTCTTCATCTCGGTGTACTTCTTTCCTCCCTTCATCCCGTCCAACATCCCTATCCTGTTCCTACCCTTACCTCGCTTGCCCAACATTCTCCCCTCTATTACCCTCTTCAAAATTCCACTACCGCTCAATACGTCTTTCATCCATTTTTCCTGCCTCCATAGGATTTCTCTCAACAAACCCCTTCTCCTCACCCACCATCTCTAGTACTTCCTCATTTGTTTTCCTTTCGGTCAATTTCACCTTCTCCATTCCCACATTTCAAAAGCCTCCAATCTACGTCTATTACGCTTCAGTGACCACGTTTCCGCGCCGTACATAGCTACGCTCCATATCAGAGTTTTTACGAGTCTTGTCTTAACATCCCTACTCAACGTACCCGTCATCAATTCCCTCCTCCTTGAGAAAGCCTCCTTGCCTAGCGCAATTCTTCTCCTTACTTCCCTACCAGTTTGACCGACTCGGTCCAAAACACTTCCGAGATATGTAAACTCCTCTACCTGCTCTATTCTTTCCCCGCCTATTTTAATATTTAGCTTAGCCTTTTTCTTTCTGGAAAATCGCATAACCTTTGTTTTATTAATATTGATTCTCATCCCATATTTATCGCACTGAACCTCCAATTCACTCAGCAATGCTTGCAACCCCTTGGCTGACTGAGCAACTAATGCTTGGTCATCAGCAAACCTAACCGATTTTACGAATTCCCCTCCGACTTTCATTTCTACCTCCAGTTCTTCCCATGCCTCTTCAATCATTTACTCCACATATACGTTGAACAGCACCGGTGAAAATGGGCAACCCTGCCTTACCCCTCTTCCGAACCCTGCCCATCCGGACTCTCCGTTCCCCACCCGCACCTGAGCAGTCTGAGATATGTATAGGTTGCGGATCAGTCTCCTGTCCCTCCAATACATTCCTATTTTCTGCAATGCATGCATTAATTTTTCCCAATTCACTCTATCAAACGCTTTTTCGAAATCTACAAAACAGGCAAAAACGTCCTGATTGTATTCTATATTCCTCTCGATTAGTGATCTCATTACTGCAATGGCATCACGCGTACGTCTTTCTTTCCTAAACTTCCCCTCCGAACTCCACTCGCACCTGAGCAGTCTGAGACGTGCTGGTTCCGGATTAGTCTTCTATCCCACCAATCCATTCCTATTTTCTGCAATACACGCATTAGTTTTTATCAATTCATTATATCAAACGCTTTTTCGAAATCTACGAAACAGGCAAATACATCCTGATGGCATTCTATATTCCTCACGATTAGTGATCTCATTACTGTAATGGCATCATGCGTACCTCTCCCCTTCCTAAATCCAAATTGATCATCCCCTAAGTAATCACTTGCCTTACTCTCTATTATTTATTTCATGATCCTGAGAACAACTTATGGAGCGTGGGATATCAAACATACAGTTCTTTAGGCCTAGAAAATATTACCATTTTCTGAATACGAATTAGAACTGATCTAAAAAATCTTCCACCCAGATTCATAGATACTAAGAATCAGTCCATATAGAGTCCTCCACAATTTCCTAACCCTTTCAATGGTTCCACAGGAATGTTGCCTACCCCCTCGGCCTTAATTGGTTTCATCTACCTCAATGCCTTTCCTATCTCGTCATCGAGTTTGTCTGGTCTTAAGCTATCTTCCTCTACGATATGTTCCTTTGCTATTTCTAACGTTTTAAATCTTCACCGTTGAGTGCTTCTATATATTCCTTCCGCTTCTCTTGAATCTTCTCTATGTCAACTATTTCGTACCCCACTTATCATTTTCTGTTGGCACAGATCTTCCCTCCTCACCTTCCCATAATAACTTAAACTTGCTATAGAATGCACCAATTTCACCCTTCCTTTGTAAACATTCCATATCCTCGTATTGCGTTTACAAATTTATTGTTCAACTCATTTTACTTAATATTTCCTAAGTCGTTTACGTTCTTCCATTTTCTTCTCTCCTCCATTTTTGTAATCATTTCATCCGTGATCCATGGTTTCCTTGTCCTTTTCCCATTTAGGATTCCTATAGTGCCTTTTACGCTCTCAATATTTTTTTTTAAATATTCATATTTCACTTCGAAAGTACACAGCTAATTACCGTATTCATGATTTTTTCTAAAGCCTGCATATACTCCTTCCTTGTCAATCCGTTTAATGCTTTTTCATTCTATTTCCTAACCAGTCACCCCTGCCTTATGTTTTGAAGCGGACGTTATATTTCATAACAACTAAGTTGTGGTCAGAGTCCGCATCCGCTCCCGGCAACTTTATCACATATTTCATAAACCTGTGCCTAAGCAGAATATAATGTGTCCGACACCTTTCTGAGTCAATTGGAATTTTCCATGCGTATCTACGCCTTTTTTAGTTTCTGAACCATGTTTTGGTGAAGCCTAACCCCTGTCCCTTGCACAACTCAATTACTTTCTCCCCGCGGTCATTCCTTGTGTCTAAACCGTAGTCGGTACAAAAATAAGTTTTTATCGCACAAGGGAAAAGGATATGCTACCCTTCTTTACTCAAGAGGACAATCTTACATTTTGTTTAGACGTTAAGGCTCTTTTGGAAAAAATGGGACTACTATCACAATATGATGCTAGTGATTGGCGTTTGTTTATTGATAGCTCCAAGCGTAGTTTAAAATGTGTACTTCTTCACAATGGTAACAGGTTTGGCGCAATACCAATCGGTCATTCAACTAAAATGGAAGAAGAATACGATACAATAGCATTGGTCTTACAGAAGATAAAATAAAACCAGGAACATCGCTGGGTGATTTGTGTAGATTTAAAAATGGTGAACTTTCTTCTTGGGCAGAAAAGTGGCTACACAAAATATCCTTGTTTCTTGTGCCTCTGGGATAGCAGGGACAGACAAAACCACTGGATTAAGAAGGAGTGGCCTAAGAGAGAAAACTTGGTTGCTGGGAAAGAAAACATTATTGCTGAATCTTTAGTTGAAAGAGAGAAAATCATCTTAGCGCCTCTACATATTAAACTAGGCCTAATGAAGCAATTTGTAAAGGCTCTTGACAAGGGTGGACCATGCTTCGGGTACTTAAGACTAAAGATGCCCCATATAAGTATTGAAAAACTTAAAGCTGGTATTTTTGAGGGGTCACAAATCAGACAATTTACAAAGGATCCTGCTTTTGTCTAGCAATGAATTAGATTGAAAAAATTAGTTGGATGTAATTTGTTGAGGTCATAAAAAATTTTCTAGTAAATCACAAAAGTGAAAATTATATTGAGCGGTAAACATTATGCTCAGTAACTTCAATTTACTTGGATGTAATGTGAGCACAAAAGTTCACTACCTACACAGCCACTTAGACAATTTTCTTGGAAATTCAGGAGGCACAAGTGAAGAACAGGGTGAAGATTTCATCAGGATATAAAAACAATGGAAGCTCGCTACCAAGGAAGGTGGGATAACCATATGATGGCAGATTACTGCTGGTGCTTAAAACGAGACTGTTTGAACAAAGTGCACTCAAAAAAATCGCCCAAAAGAAGCTTCCGATGTGTTTGGGTGATGTTTACATGTATTTTTTCTTTTCAATTTTTTTTTCTCATAGTAAAAAATTTTAGTAATTTTGTTAAATGGTATTTAAAAATTCTGTTGTGTTTGTGGGTGATTTAACAGCCCTATAAAAAATTAATTCTTTATATTTAGTGGGTTTTATTATTAATATAATATTCCCATATCATTATGTAGAAGATTTTTTTACGTAAGTAACAACATATCTATATCTTGAAAACTATAGCTGATAGAAAAAAACTAGTGTCTTAATTGGATTCAGCACCCCAATTGTTCTTTAAATCAACATTAAAAGCTACTGTTGGCATGTGTAATTAATTGATTCTCTAGTAAATATACAGAATTTGGATGCGCTGCAGTAGGTCTGACAAATTACAACAATTCTTTACCAAATAATTGCATTGGCGATCCTTGACAAACCCATTGGAGAAATAATCTTCAAAAATGTTTGTATCTCCGTAATCTGTAATCTGTAATCTCCGTAGAGTCAATTATTATTATTAGGTAATCTACCTGTTAAGGTAGGTTTCTGAATGGACACAACTATCCAATTAATATTTTGTAACTCCAAACAAAACCCAATCCAGCAACCTAATCTACATCAGGTCCCTTTTTATCTCGGTGTAATTTTTTCCTCCCTTCATCCCGTCCAAAATTCCCATCCTATTCCTGCCCTTTCCTAGCTTGCCCAACATCCTCCCCTCTATTACCTTCTTTAACATTCCACTACAACTTCATCCATTTTTCCTGCCTCCATAGGATTTCTATCAACAAACCCCTCTCCTCACCCACCATCTCTAGTACTTCCTCATTTGTTTTTCTATCGGTCCATTTTACCTTCTCCATTCTTCTCTACACCCACATTTCAAAAGCCTCCAATCTACCTCAATCCTTCTGCTTCAACGAAATGGTTTCCGCGCCGTACATAGCTGCGCTCCATATCAGAGTTTTTACGAGTCTTGTTTTAAGCTCCCTACTAAACCTCCCCGTCAATAACTCCCTCCTTCTTGAGAAAGCCTCCGTGCCTAGCACAATTCTTCTCCTTACGTCCCTACTACTTTTACCGTATTGGTCCAAAACACTTCCGAGATACGTAAATGGTTCGATCTGCTCTATTTTTCCCCTTCTATTTAAAGTTTATCTTATATATATAGCTTATAATATATTTTTCACTGCAAACGCTTTACTTTGGCTTTACATCATCATCATTTAATCCAGGTATTTTTACTTCGGATGATACATGAACTAATATTTCGTCGTTCATAGAAGAATCCCATAGGTCATGAACGATATACCATAAGGTTTTCTCAATTTTGAACACCAGAATTCAGATATTTTAAATCTTTACAAACTATAAATATATACGTTCATAGTGTAACAATATAGTCAACTAATGGAATTTTCATTAGTCAGTTCCAACCATTAACCAATGGTTTTTGCTAAAAAATATGGTAATAGTACGCGTGGCTGTTGTAACTTGCCTTCGTTTGTCGTCTGCTACTCGGTTGTAATCTGTTGACGTACAAAAACGCAACAAGCGGACACAATACCTGTGCTTCACCAAGGTATATATTACAGTAAATTATTTATTAATGACAAATGTACTAGTGTTCATATTAAGGGTAGACTAAAACCAAGGAAAACGAATTTCTTCCAAGTCCATTTTTTAGCATTCAATAAACCCTAAACGGTGTTCACAGAAAGAGAAAAGACAAGCTTCTACCAAAGTTGGAAAAATAAGATTCCCTACTAATTGCGTGATTTAAATATTACCTAAGGAACCTTATTGATTTATATCTTACATTTTTTACATTAGAGCCAATGCTATGCATTTTAAATAGATTTTTTCACTCCATATGGATGCTCTAACCACTCGACGGTTAAAATATATATTCTATAAAATCAATATAAATTTTTGTTCAGCAGAAGCATGTTTAACTAAATATTGGTCAAGACGGTAATATTTCGTGACTTACATCGTAAATGAGAAACTAGGTGTGACTATATCTTTATTTATAATGGTATATCAATCATAATTTGATTGAAAATTTCAAATACATATTTTAAATTAAGTATATGATGTAAAGGATACAGTTCAAAAGTTTTCCAAATGTGATTAATTCCTCATCTAGTAAATGAATAGCGGTTGGTGGTGCTATGGCAAGTCTCACGTTGTACACCAATGATATACCAATAAAAATTCCATAGTTACCCCTAGACAAACCTACAAGAGCATTAATCTTCAAATTCTGCATTAATTCTTATATTCCTTTCATCAAGCATAAAAAAATAATTAATTAAAGAAATTTTCTGACAAAGTAAATAACATGAAAAATTTAATTTCAAATTTGCAGCATATTAAATATACATTATGGTTTTTGGCGCATTCACACTACGGGTAAGCTCCGTCATTATTGTACACAATTATGCGTACGTTCATATTATGGATAGGTAAATTCTTTTATAACATACACCGGTAGCATATCATAATATAACCCGGTTTTACGTAGATAAACTGAAATAACCCTCCCAAGGAATAAAACCTTGAAGTAGCGGAAGAGCTTATGCGTTCCAATGACCCTAGAGCAGTGCTGGCGGAGATAAAAATAATTACTCCAGGTTAATAGGAAAGGTCGAAGGTTAGGAGCCAGAAGGAAGGTAGTCCAGGCAGAGTCTGTTCCTCAGTGAGGCGGTTGCAAAGGCGTCTGACCCCAGTGGGGAGGCCATTAGGTGATGGTGTCCCATTAAGAATACTATTGAGGAAGGCAACGGCAAGCCCCCTTAATTATTATTCTCAAGTACCATTATAAAAATAAGAAGGAAATATAGTCCTGGCAACAGCGGGACTCGGCCAAGCTATCGTATGTCTTGCCCGGCAGCGAGGTAGGCAAGGCTTCCTCGTTCGTCACCTCACGAAACCCTTGCAGGGGAAAACGGAAAGCAGCAGAACTGAAGACGCAGAAGAAGAAGACGAAATTAGTTAGAATTGGAACATGGAAATTTACGACAATATTGAGGACAGGCAAATTAGGGTACGTTAAGCGAGAGATGGAAAGAGTTTCTATAGATATGTTAGGACTATGCGAGGTGAGATGGAAGAATAGCTGGGATTGCTGGAGTGATAATTATACGCAGAATAACACACAGCGGCGGGGACGAGAGCAAACGAGTGTTCGTCGTAATATTAAATATGGAGGTAAGAAGAATCGTAGTCAACCCTGAGAAGCAACGGATATTACAAGTAGATATTAAAGCAGAGCCGACAAACGTTATCATTTTTCACGTATACATGACACCGAGCGACTACAAGAAAGAACAAGTCGATCGGATGTACGATTGGTTAGAGGATATGATCGTATGTGTTCCTGCAGGGAAATATTTGACAGTGATGGGGGAGCGCAATGCAACGGTAGGCGAAGGAAGAGATGGTAATGAGGTGGGGGACTACGGTTTAGACACAAAGAATGACCGCGGGGAGAAAGTAATTGAGTTGTGCAAGGGACAGGGGTTAGTCTTCACCAACATATGGTTCAGAAACTACAAAAGGCATAGGTACACATGGAAAATGTAAGGTTACTCAGAAAAGTGGCAGAAACATTATATCCTGCTTAGACACAAGTTTATGAACGGTGTGATATACTTGCACAGCTTTCCGAGAGGGGATGTGGACTCTGACTACAATGTAGTTGTTATGAAATATAGTATAACGTCCGCTTCAAAAACATAAGGCAGGGGTGACGGGTTAGGAAATAGAATGTAGAGGCATTAAACGAGTTGACAAGGAAGGTGTATATGACTGTAGGCTGTAGAAAAAATCATGAATGACGGTAAGTAGCATACAAATAAAGCGAAGAAAGCATGGTAAAAAACGCAATGCGAGGATATGGAAAGTTTACAGAGGGTGATATTGGTGCGCTATACAGCAGGGTTAAGTTATTATGGGGAAGTAAAAAGGAAAGATCTGTGCTAACAGTAAAAGATAAGTGGGATAAGATAATGGTTGACATAGAAACGATCCAAGAGAGTCGGAAGGGATATATAGAACACCGTACGGTAAAGAACGTAGGATAACAAGCATAGAAATAATAAAGGAACGTGACGTAGAGGATGATAGCTTAGGTCCAGGAACGCAAGACGATGAGATGGGAAGTGCATTAAGTGAAATGAAACCAAATAAATCCGTGGGGGTAGAGAACATTCCTGTGGAACTATTGAAATGTTTACGAAAATGAGGAAAGAAAACAATATGTACTGATTTGTAGTATCTATGAGAAAGGAATCAGGCCGGAAAACTTTGTGAGATCAGTGTTACTTCCTATTCCGAAAAAGGTAAAGGCTACATCTTATGGGGACTAGAGAACAATAGGTTTCATATCCTATGCTGCTTAAGTTATTCTCAGGATCATCAACTAAAGGATAGAGAGTAGGAACAGATTGGAGGAACAAGAGACTAATCCGGAACCTGAACATGTCTCAGACTGCCCAGGTACGAGTGGGGATTGGAGAGTCCGGATGCGCAGCGTTAGTAAGAGGTGTAATGTAGGGTTGCCCGTTGTCTACTGTGCTGTGCAACATATATTTGGAGAAAATGTTTAAGGAGGCATGAGAAGTGCAGGAGGTGGGAGTGAAAGTCGGAGGGGAGTCTGTAAAATCAGTTAGGTTTGCTGATGACGAGGCTTTGGTTTGGTTTACGAGTACATCTATATGCATCTCGTAAATCCTTATCTTCTTACAGCATTAGTCTTGGATTTTAAAATGATATTTTCGTTTTTTTTGTTAATTTTCTAACTTGCAGAAATTTCAAATATATATTTCAAAATCTATAGAAATATTGGGTCAGCATAAAAAATTAAGTTAAGTATAGGTTATGGCGGTATTGTTTATGACTTAATTTGTAAATGAGAAGAAACGTTTTGCTCGATCATATAGTAATAATGGTATTTCCATCAATATTTGATTAAAATTTTCAAATACATAATTAAAATAACATTTACGATATAAAAGATACAGTTCAAAAGTACTCCAGGGATGATTAATTCCTTTTCTGGTAAATAGTCGAAGTTGGTGGTGCTGCGGTATGTCTGAAAATTGGACCAATAAAATACCCAACACATATCATCGTGGCCCCTTGATAAGCTCATCAGTCGACCAGCACCATAATTCATGACTTAAATGGTAAAAGACAACAAATAGTATATCCATCTAATTTTGAATAAAATTTTCAAATGCATATTTTAATTAAAATATCACATATAGAGGACACAATTCAAAATTACTCTAGTGATGATTAATTCCACTTCTTGTAAATTAACTGGAAATGGTTTTGCTGCGGTATGTCTGACAAAGTGCACAAATAAAATACCAAATAAATTTCATTGTTGCCCCTTGACAAACCGACAGGAACAATGATCTTCAAAAACTTGTTTTTAATTTTCTTTATAGATATTTATTAAAATAAATACATAACACAGGCTAACAGTGGTTTTGGTGCCGGAGCTTTTAATGATGATTAAGGGAAAATTGGGCTGCTTAATCCAATTATGACACTAGTTTTTTCCTATCAGCTATAGTTCTCAAGATATAGATATATTGTTACTTACGTAAAAGAATCTTCTACATTTTGATATGGGAATATTGTATTAATATCACAGGCCAACAGTGGTTTTGGGGCCGGAGCTTTCAATGCTGATTTAAAGAACAATTGGGGTGCTGAATCCAATTATGATACTAGTTTTTTTCTATCAGCTATAGTTTTCAAGATATAGATATGTTGTTACTTACGTAAAAAAATCTTCTACATGATGATATGGGAATATTATATTAATAATAAAACCCACTAAATATAAAGAATTAATTTTTTATAGGGCTGTTAAATCACCCACAAACACAACAGAATTTTTCAATACCATTTAACACAAATACTAAATGTTTTTACTGTGATAACAAAAATTGAAAAGAAAAAAATACATAAAAACATCACTCAACACATCGGAAGCTTCTTTTGCGCGATTTTCTTGAGGGCACTTTGTTCAAACAGTCTCGTTTTAAGCACCAGCAGTAATCTGCCATTATATGGTTATCCCACCTTCCTTTGTAGCGAGCTTCCATTGTTTTTATATCCTGGTGAAATCTTTCACCCTGATCTTCACTTGTGTCTCCTAAATTTCCAAGAAAATTGTCTAAGTGGCTGTGTAGGTAGTGAACTTTTGTGCTCATATTACATCCAAGTGATTTGAAGTTACTGAGCATAATGTTTACCAGGTCAACATAATTTTCACTTTTTTGATTTCCTAGAAAATATTTATGACCTCAACAAATGACATCCAACTAATTTTTTCAATCTCATTTATTGACTCGACAATAGCAGGATCCTTTGTAAGTTGTCTGATTTTTGGCCCCTCAAAAATACCAGCTTTAAGTTTTTCAATACTTATATGGGGCATCTTTAGTCTTAAGTACCCGAAGCATGGTCCATCCTTGTCAAGAGCCTTTACAAATTTCTTCATTAGGCCTAGTTTAATATGTAGAGGCGGTAAGATGATTTTCTCTCTTTCAACTTAAGATTCAGCAATGATGTTTTCTTTCCCAACAATTAAGTTTTCTCTCTTAGGCCACTCCTTCTTAATCTAGTGGTTTTGTCTGTCCCTGCTATCCCAGAGGCACAAGAAACAAGGATATTTTATGTAGCCACTTTGCTGCCCAAGAAGAAAGTTCACCATTTTTAAATCTACACGAATCACCCAGCGATGTTCCTGGTATTTTATCATCTGTAAGACCAATGCTATTGTATCGTATTCTTCTTTCATTTTAGTTGAATGAGCGATTGGTATTGCGCCAAACCTATTACCAGTATGAAGAAGTACACATTTTAAACTATGGTTGGAGCTATCAATAAACAAACGCCAATCACTAGCATCATATTGTGATAGTAGTCCCATTTTTTCCAAAAGACCCTTAACGTCTAAAGAAAAGGTAAGATTGTCTTCTTGAGTAAAGAAGGGTAGCATATGCTTTTTCTTTGTGCGATAAAAACTTATTTTTGTATCGGGTTGCAGTAAATTCTTTTCATGCAGTATTGATGCTAGTAGTTCGGATGCTTCTTTCGATAAGTTCAGTTCTCTAGCAAGATTGCTTAGTTCATCATGATTAAATGGTTGAGGAATTGTTGATATCCCCTCGTAGTTACTGCCACTATCGTCAATAGAATGAGAAATGTTTTCAAATAACTCAAATTCTTCCTTAGATATATCTGGTAACGTCTGAAATATTGGGATCGGTATTTCTTCTGATTGGGGTACCGGGCGTCTAGCTGAAGGCAAATCTGGATATATCCACTTGTGGCGATTTTTTCGATTAATTCCCAAAATATTTACTATGCAAAAATAAGAGTCGTCAATATGGTTCACAGGTTCTCTCTGCACTATTGGCACACCAAATTTTAGACTTTTCCTTTGTCCTGTTGTCCATTGCCGCACATGCTCAGTACATGTTTTACACACAAAATGCGGTGCCCATGTTTTATCTTGGTCACCAAGCTTAACACCAAAATATCCCAAGTATGCACGTTTCACAAAGTCTGTAATATTTTTCCTATTTTCTTTTACCATATATTCCCATGTATACTTATAGATTTATTTAACTTTGAAAATTATTTTCCGGAATATATCAAATATTAAAACAACTAATCGTAAGATGTGCCATATCTAAAAACGTAGAGCTGTTAAATAAAAACGGATTTCATATTTGGATTCAGCTCTACAAATATAATTAAAATCAATACAAAGATTCCCGGCACCAAAAAAAATTTTTTTGTAGGCCTTTGTAATATATCTAAGGATTTGATCGGAAGGAGAAAATTACCATTAAAATTGTATTAAAAGATTGCTTATTATGGCTGCAGGTACATTTATGGTCCACGTAAACTGTAAATATTGCTAACAGTTATGATTACCTGCATATTCTGGGTCGGTACATTCTTTTACAACTTCCACTTTTGCCATACCATAATATAACCTGGGTTAACACGTTTTAATGCTGCAATAAAATTATCCTATAAATGTAATATTTCAGACATAAAAAATTAAATAGAAATTTTTACCAGCATAAAGAGAATTTCTTCACCGATTTCCAATATTTGCAGATAAATTATATTTTACTTTAAACTTTGGCTAATATCGAGTAAATGAATACTTATTGGACAACTTGTAAAATTAATCCTAATTAAACCTCATTACAAAAAGACCTAAGGGATACCAATGGGGAATCATTTAATTTTTTACAGCTTAGGAAAAATTACATAGATTAACTGTTCTCGGTAACAGAAAAGTTCCGCTTTTTTCGAAACTTGATAAAATAATGTTTTGCACAAAATGCGTGTTTTAAATTTGGGACACAGACTCCGAAGTTACCAAGGACGACGAGCGCCTACCGGACGATGACGAGCACCTTGGACGCGACCAGGACGAGGAGGACGAAGAGTATTATGCCTGGAGGTGGTGGGTTTTCCCAGATGCCCCCATATGCCAACGGTGGCGGCCGACGCGTCTGACCAATCGAGGTGTGGCAAGGAGGAAGTAGAGCTCCTGGGCCGTCAAGACTCGCATTCGGAGGATAAAAATTCGAGGTACCCTCGGATTTGCCATGGTATTTGCCGTACAAGCAGATGGTAAATGAATAAATTTCCCGTACCGAGGCCGCCCAGCCAAAACCCGCAGGACATCAGCTTTAGGACAAAGCAAACCTAAATTTTAGACCAATTCATAGCATCATTCCTAGCCTCTGGCACTTTAGTCAAGTTGCCCGCCAAGTGTTGTTTTAAATGTTTAACGTTCCCTAAAGCCGGCGGGAGACATCGATGTTTCCAGGGTCTAAGCCCTTGGACAGAATATGTCCGTAAGCCCAAGTTCTAATTGCTTGGTCCTGCTCCTGCCGTTGCAGAAATTCCACTCCATTCCGGAACCTTCATGGTCAAGTTTGACCTTCCCAGGTTGTTTTACCAGTTTCGCGTAAGTTCCTAACATTGAAAATAATACGGCATGCCGTACGGGGGAGAAAATGACCCCTTTACCCGCTTGCCAATGGGACACCCGCTTAGCCCGGCCTTTCTCCAGCGATGGGCAAACTAGCTGTTGAAGATAGTACTCCAGAAATTTCAGACAAATGTGGTGGCCTACCTAGACGACTGGCTGTTCTACAGCCCTCAACGTAACTCTGGTTACGAGATAGCCAGATTTTTGCGGGACACCCTTGGCATTAAGGCCAATTACCGAAATCCACCCAAAAGAAAATCCACAACACTGAAATACCTCTGGGTCGAGATCGAAAGCTCAGCCATCGGCTAACTACGAAGGTGCTTCGGCGGGTCCGGTCCCAGATTCCCATCATGTCACGTCTTTGAAAATCAAATCTTCCCAATCCAGTATTATACCTCGCAGGGATCGCGTAGGTGCTACGGCTGCCCACGTTTCTCATTTTCCAGGTGTTTCAGCGGGACGACTCCGGCTGGCAAAGCATCCAACGAATGAACATTCTGGAAAATGAGGTGATGTTTTAGCAACCTACGGCCCTTCTCCAGATTTACACGGATGCCACGCCAGCCCTAAGGGTAGTGTCGATACCGGCATTAGACATCTCTCGCTAATTTCCAGTCCGGCACCAGTTGCGTATTAACGCCATGAAGTAGATCGCAGCCTTCTACGACCTGGAGGAAAAAATTCTACTTTAAAATAATATTAGTTAAACAACATTGTGATTAATGTTAACATTGATAAAACTGTCCCTTTGTATTCTTTGAAAAACGGCAATAGCTCTATGTATTTTGAAGTAATTAAAGAAGAACATTCAAATCTAGTGTCCTGTTTCTTGATAGGCTACACTGACAATCCGGCCAACGAACCCTGTCGGATCGAGCGTGCTCTATAAAATACGTTGCGGCTATATTGATTGTACAGGCATATTAGGAGGAAAACACAGCTTAAAGGCAGTCGTTATTCAGCTGAAATCAGTTAGCCAGGGCCAGCAGCAGTTGGCTAGCGCGATATTTCATGACTAAACTTGTGCATGAGGAAACAGTTTTTACTTTTGAAATTAATTCAATAACGAGGGCCAAATACCAACATATTTTTAACAATACTTCCTTCAAATAAAAAATTTAACAAATGTAACCCACAAGTACCATCTTAAAATCGCAACGTAATTATTAGAATTTACATGGAAATTTATTTTCCAATATTCATTATGAAAAATATTTCTCGGCATTAAAATTGTAAATAAAAATTTAGATAGGAGAATTGCTAATTTGATCTAATTAATTACCACACTCAGCCTACTTAAACCAGCACTTGCGTTGCACTAAATTGTGTAAATATAATATTTATGCTTCGAAATCAAAATAATTCGAATATTTTATTTATTCATGGCATAAAAATTGAAAAGAGAAACAAAATGGAAAGTGTTCCAAAGAGACTGTCTTCAGGTTTAATCCACCTATGACTTTTCCATGTTTACAATGGTAAAATTTCGGTAATTAAAACCAATATTTTTTTTCCTTAAAAGGAAACGAATTCTTATGCTGTTAATAAAAATTTTGGCATCTTGACAATTCACATTATAATTCCCTTGCCGCAATAGGGATGATGGTTTGCATTTTAAAATTATTTTTGTTCATGCCCTGTAGAAGTCTTTACCTCCTCAATATTAAAGTATGTATCCCAAGATACGTTGTTGTATTCTTTTTGTACTATATTATTTCATTCTATAGTTTTATATGGAAATATACATTGGTTTTTTCATAGATTATAAAATATTTACTATCATGTACTATAAAAGTATATATATATATTTTTTTCACTTTTTCTATATATATATATATATATATATATATATATATATATATATATATATATATATATATATATATATATATATATATATATATATATAAAACCATAAACACAGTAATCAACCCGAAGGTCGGTTTAGTAGGTGATGGTAGAGCTCACCCATGTACCAAGCCCGATGGCGTGTGATATTCACACATCAGGGTAGGGGGGCCAGTTTTCCCTGTGCCGGTTATGGTTTCCCAGGAAGATCTGGTACCCGAAAAATCAACTAGCTTGGGTGGAGCTGCAGGTGCCCAAAATGCCTTGCCCGGGAATCGAACCCGGGACCCTCTGGTCAGCAGTCCAACGCTCTACCCGCTAGACCACCGCGACCCGCATATATATATATATATATATATATATATATATATATATATATATATATATATATATATATATATATATATATATATATATATATATATATATATATTCAAACACGAAATACCGTCATACCGCATATATATATATATATATATATATATATATATATATATATATATATATATATATATATATATATATCTATATTCAAACACGAAATACCGTCATACGGCGAATAAATGTTCATTCACATTGAAATAGAGATAAGGAAAATTATAGTTGATAGGGCTATGGTCAATCTGACAAAGTGCACCAATAAAATACTAAAGAAATTGCATTGTTGCCCTTTGACAAACCAACAATACCACTTTTCTTACAAATCCTGTATCAAATATTCATGAGGCATTTTATTAACCTAAATACCTTAAAACAATCCAGAATGGATGTCTAATATACAAACTTTACTTGAATTTTATGTATAAATTTGCGGTTGTGGGTCCAAACTGGGGTTAGAGGGAACTCCGTCATTATAGTACGCAAATATAAGTGGGCACATGACTCTAGAAGGTTAACTCTTTTACAAGTTCAAAACTTAGCATATCATAATATAAGCCGACAGCACATATTCTCCTTGTAAATGATTTGAAGTTATATGTGCTCCGGTAGCTCTGACGAAGTTCACCAATGAAATACCAAATAAACTCCATTGTGCCCTTTGACAAACCTACAAGAGAAATAATTTTCCACACACTGTAATATATAATTTCTAAAGCATTAAATTAAGATAACTAAGTAAATAATGTTTAGAGCATACTGATGACTAAAAATCACATGAAATACTACTTTGAAATGTGCATCATATTTTACCTAAATAATGGCTTTAAGCGCAATAACCGTCCACGCAAACTACATCATAATTGTCAACAATTACTAGTACATGAATATTCTGAGTAGATAAATTCATTTATAACATTAACAACATAGAAAATCATAATAAAATTCGGTTTAAGATGTTTTTAAGCTGGCATAAAATTTTTCCCTTAAATATATTAAGGAAAGCATTAAAAAATTGATTATAAAATGAAAGTATCTTTTCTAATTCGATTTCAAAAATATAAAATGAATTATATATCATTTATAAAAAAAGATTTTGAGAAAAAAAATAAATATTCTTGAAAAATAATAATAATTATACGTAAATACATCTACTTAAATAAAAGGCCATTTATTATCATTGCAGAATAATGTTATATTTATCAATTAAAATTTAATACATAAACAAGAACTCAACACAATTTTAGTGTGTACGTGTGTAAGTTTAGGGTGTGTACTTTAGAATGGCGACATACATGTTTTATTAATCAGCATAATTAAGAAAAATCCTAAGTAGTTTAACTGGTGGTTATCCATACTGTTTTTGTATTGGATCATGTGTGCAGGATTGTATTATACTAGATATACTTGGCGAAATCCAGATGTGATTATTAACTAAAATTACAAATTTAAATGCTCTATAATAAAAATACCTTCAATAAACAATGTTTAATAATAATACTATCGTTGAATCGCCATGTGTTATAACAATTTACAATGCATTTAATTAATATTTATCATATAAAAACAAAGTTCAAGGTAACAATTTCAACATTTTTGGGTAAACTCAGGTAAAGGAACATGCGATTTTAACTAGGCCAATCTTTGACACAAAAAACTGAATGTGTGGCACACGGAACGGAAAATGGCGGCTGTATTTTTATCTTATAAATATAAAATTCAACCCTAAATATAAGTTTTCCATATTATTTAAAACATATTTTCTATTTACATCATAATTTTTTTCTGCTTTAGAGACAATGATAAGAATTTTAAAATGAGTTTTTAATGCGTTGTGGATGTCTTTACCTACCTAATATTTAAGTATATATTTAGACAAAGAATAATAAGGTTAATTCCATATCGGGAATTATGAAGCAATAATCTATGCTAAAGGTTAAATATACGTTGGGTAAGATATTAGTTGACACAGAAGGGATCCAAGAGAGATGGAAGGAATATATAGACACACTATATGGTAAGGAATTTAGACGGAGAATGTTAGATATAGAAAAGGAACATGATGAAGAAGAAGATACCTTAGGTCCAGGCATACTCGATGATGAAACAGAAATGGCATTAAAGGAGATCACAGGATATAAGACCGTGGGATAAAATGCATTCCTGTGGAACTGTTCGTATGTATAGGAAAATGTGGGAAGGAGACGCCATATGGAATGATTCATAGTATCAATAAGGATGAAATCTGGCAGGAGGATTTGTTAAAATCAGTGTTCTCTCCTTTCCCGAAAAAGGTAAAGGCTACATCATGTTTGTATTACAAAACAATATGATTTATACCCAACGCAGGTAAAGTTATTCTCTGGATAATCAAAAAAAGGATAGACAATAATGAAAATCAATACTTAGGGTATGATCGGTTTGGGTTTATGAAGATGAGAAGTATTCGCAATAATGAGATCACTAATCGAGTGGAAGACATAATACAATCAGTACGTATTTGCCTGTTTCGTAGAATACAAACATGCGTTTGATCGGGTGAATTAGAAGAAATTACTGCGTCCTTTGCAAAAGGTTGGAGGGTATTGGAAGGACAGGAAACCAATCCGCAACTTGTACATGACTCAGAGTGCTCAGGTGCGAGTGGGGAACGGAGAGTTCGGATGGGCAGTGTTAGGAAGGTTTATGGTAAGGCTTCCTATAGTAACCGGTGCTATTCAACATATATGTGGAGGAACTGATCAAAGAGGCATGGGAAAAACTGGAAATGGGAATGAAAGTCGGAGGGAAGTGTAAAATCGGTTAGGTTTGCTGATGACCAAGCATTAGTTGCTGAGTCAGCCAAGAGGTTGCAAACATTCCTCAGTGAGTTGGAGGACCAGTGCGATAGATATGGGATGAGAATCAATATTGATAAATCAAAGGTTATTCGATTTTTCTGAAAAAAGCCTAAGCTTTACCTTAAAATAGGAGGGGAACAATAAAGCAGGTAGAACAGTTTAGGTATCTCGGAAGTATTTTCGACAAACATGTTTTAAGTATTAAGGACATAAGGAGAAGAATTGTGCTAGAGACGAAGGCTTTCTCAAGGAGGAGGGAGTTGATGGGAACGTTGAGGAGGGAGGTTTAGAAAAGTCTCGTAAAAACTCTGATATGCAGCATACAGGGTTCGTCAGGAAATAAAGTGTACTGAGCTCAGGAAAAAAAATTTATTACACTTTTACATATCTTAAGCTAATATTCCTCAAAATAGGATCCTTGTGAGTCGATACACTTGTTCCAGCGGCGTTCCCATTCCTGGAACGCTCCCTCCCTGGCATCATCGGGAACCTCTCGAAGACACGTCGTCACTGCTCCTTTGACGGCGTCCAAAGTCCCGTATCGCGTTCCTTTCAAACTCCTCTTTATCTTCGGGAAGAGAAAGAAGTCCGGTGATGCCAAGTCCGGGCTGTAGGGCGGGTGCGGCAGCGTTGCCACGCCGTGCTAGCCCTAGAAGTTCGACTCGACAAGCGCGGTGTGAGACGGCGCATTCTCGTGATGTAGCCGCCAGATGTTATTGATCGCTGGCCGGACGCGGGCGACTCGTTTTCCAAGCCTTTCGAGCACTTTGACGTAAAATACAGCATTTACAGTTTGTCGTTTAGGCACAAATTCGTAGTGGACGACTCCCCTTTTGTCAAAAATCCGGAAAAAATCAGTACACTTATCTTCCAGACGAACCCTGTATCTACTATGTATGGCGCGGAAACGTGGTCGCTGAAGCAGGAGAATACACGTAGATTGGAGACTTTTGAAATGACAAAATTATGAAAACTTATGAAAATTATGAAAACATTTTTAGTTGCTTAGAATGTGGGCGTCGAGAAGAATGGAGGTAAAATGGACCAAAAGGAATTCAAATGAGGAAGTACTTAAGATGGTGGGTGAGGACAGAGGTTTGTCGAGAGAAATCCTATAGATGCAGGAAAAATGGATGAAAGGCGTATTTAGCGGTAGTGGAATGTTGAAGAAGTAATACAGGGGTTAACGGTAGGCAAATGAGTAAAGGGCAGGAACCGGATAGGGATGTTGGACGGGATGAAAAGAGGAAGGAACTACACCGAAATGAAGGACCTGATGTAGAGTAGGTTGCACGTTGGGGTTTTGTTTGGAGTTACAAAATATTTATTTGATAGTTGTATCCATCCAAAAATCTACATAAACCGGTAGATTACCTAATACAAAATGGCATTAAGAGCAATAACCGTCGACAAAACTCCATTATTTTTGGGAAAATTATCTGTCCGTGAATATCCTGGGCAGGTAAATTATTTTAAATCTTTACCCTTAGCACACCATAATACAATTAGGTTTAACATGTTTTTAGCTGAATAAATGAATCCTTTAATTGTATTAAGAAAAACATTTGAAAAAATTATATAGTTTTTTACAATAAAAGTAAAATTTCTAATTCGGGTTCAAAAATATATGAATGAATTATATTTATTGTTGAACGGAAAAAATATTGAGAAAATCTAAACATTCTTAAAAGATTAATAATGGAACGTTATTATACATAATTTAACAAAATGTCAAATATTTTCATTGTATAATAAATACATTTTTATAAATTAGGATGTAATACATAAACAGGATGATAACAAAATATTTAGCGGATCTACTTTGTAAAAATTAAAGGATAATAACAACAAAGGGTAATTGTCCATGATTTGATGAAAATTCAAGCATCATCATTGTGAAATAATTTTATTTTTTAAATGAATAAGTATTATTTAAACTAAATGACTTAAATTTTTAGCTATATGATGCTTTGTAAAATAAAATAGGTAAGTACAAAATAATATCAACATACACCATTAATAAATGAGCATATTTAAAAATATATGTGTGAAAAATAATTTTAATGATATTCAAAAATCTTTAGTAGTTTATAATGCAACCATTTCAGATAGTAACAATCCTTCACCTTGACCGGGATTGGAACCCGGATCCCTCGATATCTGGCCGAGTGCTTTAACCACTTAAGCTATCGAGACTTCCTCTTACACTCCGAAATTTTTCGGGCTTTAAAGGAACAAGATGTTCTGACGAAATACCGAACACAATGTCACAGGCATTCGTACTCGTGCGCGACGCGCCGCAGTCCACGATGTTAATAAAGCCAATTTCAAACACTTAGGCTGTTCATACCTTAGACAAATTTCAAGAAACTGTACAGTTTCAATTTAATTTCAAGATTTTTGGGTCAACTCAAGTGAAGGAAAACACGTTTTTTATTAGGCTGAGTGTTGACACTCAATAAAATATAATGTGTGGCAAACGGAACGGAAAATTCAGCCATTTTTTCATCTTGGTAACATAATTTTTTGTACTTAATACGTTTTTACAATATTATTATATAATAATAGGGATCCTTTTAATTTAAATCCTAATTTTTTTCTAGCATTGGAGACAATGACAATTAAAATGTGTTTATCATGCCTTGTGGAAATCCTTTCCTCCTTGATATTTAAGTATATATCTCTGAAAAGACGTGGTAGTGTATCCTCTGTACCTAATGATTTGTTTACATAGTTTACAAATAAGAATGAAATTTTAAAGTATTTTAAATAAAATGAGTATATTCAAAGATAATATAAAGGTTGATAGTTGTATATAGCAAAAAGTTATAACTTCAGTTTCCTTGATGGACAACTTTTTCGCCCCCAGTCCTGGAGGCGTCTTCAGATCGAAGTGATCTGCGTTGTGCAGTTCAGTTTATATGTTTTAATTTCCGTAAAGATTAGCGATGCAAGAATACATAAACATTTAACTTATTGGAAAACATAAAGGCAATACGGAAACCACGTTTTAGGATTAGCTTCTCTTCGGGGTGGAAGGTAACAGAATAGGAATGATTGAAAAAGAGTGCGGTTGCAGAAATAAAAATTCTTTTCTGAGGGAGCGGTATCGGCCTGGCATTTGCCCTTGGCCGGAAGAAAAACCTGCCAAATCTCCACCAGATCACCGAAGAAGATGTTAGAAACAAGTCGGAAGAACAACAATTATGATATATCTGCGTTGCATTTTTTGCCGCTATATATAGGAAGAGCTGGCTGACTGGGAGCTCTCTGATTGGCTCCTTCTAGGTGCCGAATGGGAAACACCCTTTTCATGGGGAGGTCAGTGTGTCGTCCTCACGGTCGAAGTTGTGATTTTTCATATGTTATACCGCTTCTGTAATGAGTCGTGGTGATCCCATGGCCGATTTTCCTGCTGAAAATACTTGTCATTCCAAAGGAAATATGAGTTATTGAGGTAGAATTCATTCCTATATGTACTTAATGATTTGTTTACATTGTTTTTATAAAAAATAGAATGAAATTATTCAGAGATAATAAAAAGGTTTGTCAGTGGCATGTACAAAAAAGTATAACGTTTTACAATTGTTTGATTTTCCAAGTTAAGACATTTAGGCATGTTTTCCAAAGGATACAGTTCAGAGGTATTCCAGGGATGATTAAGTTCTTTTCTTTTGAGTAAAATATAGGTGATAGGGCTTTGATTATTCCGGCAAAGAGCACCAAAGAAATACCAAATGAATTTCATTGGGCCCTTTGCCGAACCAGCAATAGCAAGAGTCTACCAAAACCTGCATTAAACTATTAATATATCTTTATATTAACCTAAAAAATTATTAGAACCCAGGAAGAAGATCTGCTGTAGAAAGATAGCATAAATTATTATTTTACGATTTGCTACATATAGAGTGCATATTATGGTAGTACACTGTATTTAGGGTCAACGTGAACTCCGTATTTATTTTACAGAGATAGAGAAGTATATGAATATAACTGGAAAATTATGCCACTTACAAGTTCAAACCTAAGAACATTACAAGAAAAACCGTTAGCAAATATTCATCTTGTAAATGATTTGAATTTAGTGTTGCTGCGGTAACGCTGACAATGTGCACCAATGATGTAACAAATATAACCCATTATTGCCCATTGACGAAACTACAGGAATAATAATCTTCCAAAAACTGTGATAATTTAATTCTGCAGCATTAAAATAACATATTACAGTCATTCTTTTTTTGGCCTATAAACACTAAAGTTAAAAAGAAATACTACGCTTAAGTTTGCATCATATTCAGCGAAAATTTAGTTTTTGCCGCATCAAAGGATCACGATAACTCTTATTTTTCTTCACAATGATCAGTACGTTAATATTTTGGTTAGGTAAATTCTATACAACATCAAGCCTTGGCATGCCATATTATAACCCTGTTTCACATGTTTCCAAGCTGGGATAAAATTTTCCTTAATTATAATAAGAAGAACGTGTTACAAAATTGAGCATAAATTTTTACAATAAAAAGTTACTTTAAAAATAAAATTATAAAATTTACAGATGAATTATTTTTCTTTAATTGAACATAGAGAATATTGATTATATCTTATTAATCTAAACAGCTAATAATAATGAAACGAAGTCATTCCTAATTCAATAAAGGTAAAATATTATCAATGAATAACAATAACATTTCTTACAATTAGGAAGTATTGCATATCAGAGATGACAATGATTCCTAATGAAAAATGAGGATGTACAATAAATAATGGTGGATTTTACAAGCTATAAATGAGTATATTAATATAAAAAATAACATTAATGACATAACAAAATTTATGGTAAGTTTAAAATATTCATTGTTTTTTGTTTTGAACCTACTGTGCAAAAGTGTGTTATACCAGAAAAACCTCTTAAATTTAAATTATTTTATAAACCGGCTCTAAAATGTAAATGTTCTATTTTTATGAATTAACGCAAAAAACGTTGTAGAATATCAAGATAAATATAAAACTGAATTTTCCATTAGTATAAAATTAACAAATAGATATCACGTAGGGGTACGTTTTAATACTACGTTCTATTAGATATAATATAGAATCAAATTTAACACTATCCTTTTATAAAATGATATCCAACTAAAAGTTTAATGATTATATGGGATATATCTAATTAAGGATCACGCGTTCTTGTACTAGGACACCTTTTGACACTCAATAGGCAATAAATTATTAAAAACAGAATGGAAAAGAGCGGCTTTTTTCTTTTTGTTAAATAATATTCAATAACAATATATGGATAATTTTAATTTAGGTAACTGGATAATTCACATCCTAGTACTCTTGCTGTATTGCGGACAATGGTTTGAAATTTGTAATGGTTTTTCCTTGCCATGTGGAAATCTTTAGCTTCTCAATGTTATAGTATGCATCTCATATTACAATGTTGTATTTTTTCTGTACAATAATGCTTTGATTATATAATTTGGTAAGGATATATATATTGGATTTTTCAAAAATATAAATATGTTTCCAAGTTTCATGAACCATAATGGTTTACCATTATAAGTTTTTTTGTCCTTATCTAATACGTATTTTAAATCAAATATGTTATACAAAGGATTCAATTCAAACGTCCTCCAGGGATGGCAATGTCCATTTCTGGTTAGCAAAATATAGTAAAGAGGGCTATGTGGGGTCCGACAAAGAGAACCAATAAAATCCAAATAAATTCTAGTGTTGCCGTTTGCCAAACCAACAATAGCAACAATCTTCATATTCCTGCATAAAACCTTTCATATAGCATTTTATTAACCTAAATAAATAAAATAATGCAGCATGAATATCTAATATAGTAAATAAACATGATATATTACATTTAAATTTGCGAAACAAACTGCATATTATTGTTTTGGGCCAAAATTAGTTTCCAAATGAACTCTTTCATTTATGTACGCATATATATGTGCGCGCATCTGCCTGGACGATTAACGTTTCTATAAGTTCAAAACAAAGCATATCATAATATTACCCGGTAGCACATATTTTTCTTGTAATTGTTTTAAAGTTCGATGTGATACGGTATATCTGAAAAAGTGCACCTATGAAATACCAAATAAACACCATTGGTGCCCATTGAGAAACATTAAAGCGCAATAATCTTTCTAACACAGTAATAATTACATTGAATAGCATTGAATTAACATAGTTAAGTATTCAAACTTTGCACATATTAGATAAATAAAAAAACATGAAATACTACAATCAAAAATACATAATATTTAATAAAAATAATGGCATAAGTGAATAAAAGTCGACCAAACCCCTTCATTATTGTCCACAATTATCAGTGCTTGAATAATCAGGGTGGGTAAATCCTTTTACTACCTTAACAATTAGCTAATTATAATATATTTGGGATAATATGAATTATTATTTTTTCCATTTGCTACATATAGAGTGCATATAATGAGAACTCGGTTAATATGGTACGCATATGAAAATTCGTGAATATATCTTAAACGCCAGGTATCTTACAAGTTCAAAACTTTGTGTATTATAATGAAATCCGAAGGCAAATATTCCTCTTGTAAATTATTTGAAGTTGGTTCGGCTACGGTAACTCGGACTATGGTATTCCACACCAATTATATACGAAATATATTCTATGGTTGTCCATTGACGAACCAACAGGAGATATAATCTTCCATAAATTGTAATAATTATATTCTGCAGCAATAAATTAAAATAATAAAGTAATTAATTTTTGAGCTATATAAATACTAAAGATAAAAAGAAATACTACACTTAAAATTGCAATTTAAAAAATTACAAATTTTTTCGTTTAACTCAAGTGAAGTAAACCCGTTTTTGAGTAGGCTAATATTTAATACTAAATATCGTGCCATACTAATATTCAACGTTGTTGAATACTAAAGTAAATATAAAACTGATCTTTTTCTTATCGTATGAGCAAAATATAGATGATCGTGCTATTGTGGATCCGACATAGGGCAAAAAGAAATGCCAAGTAAATTACATTGTTTCCCTTTGCTTAACCATCAATAGCAATAGTCTTTCAAACCTGTATATAATCATTTATACAGCCTAATATTAACGTGATAAAGTTTAAAACCAAATTAGTAACCTAATTTACTAATATAACATAAAATTCTCTCTTTCTAAAGGTAGAATAACTTATAATGTGAAGAGGAAAATATAGTTGATAGTGCTATTATCAATACGACAAAATACAGAAAGAAATTACAAATGCATTCCGTTCTTGCCCTTTTCCGAACCAACAATAGCAACAGTCTTCCAAACCGTTATATAATTATTTAAAATGCTTTCTGTGTACCATCAAAAATTTAGAAGCCAAGAAGTTTTATAATTTAACAAAACAACATTATTCTTCTTTTAAATTTTTCTACACATAAGATTGCAAATAATGGTAGTTCACCCTATTTATGCTCAACATAAAATACGTTACTATGCCCAGAAAAATTGCGTAAATATACCAAGGACTTTAAGTCAGTTACTAGTTCCTACTTACCGTATCACAATTATAACAGTCAACAAATACTACCTTGATAAAAAAGTTTCCGGAATTTATTCAGAAAATTAAAAATACAAGTTTATTCATCTAAATCTATATTGTCCCCTTCAAAGTAATCCCCATCGACTGCAACACACATATGCCAGCGCTTGATCCAATCCTCGAAACATTTTTTATATTCGGTTTTCGGTATGTCCTGTCCTGTCCATGGTATCAGTGCTTCCTGCGATTTTTCCATTACTTCCTCTCGGCTGCTAAAACGCGTTCCCCGTAACGGTTTTTTAACTCGATTGAACAGAAAGAAGTCACAGGGAGCCAAATCAGGTGAATTCGGTGGCTGTTGGATGGTATTTGTTGATTTTATGTCAAAAAATTACGAATAATGATAGCACTGTGCGACGGTCTCGACGCACTGTGCGACGATTTCTGGTCTCTTTCGGCGAATTGCTTCACGCAAACGTCTCACAACGCCCAAATAATACTCTTTGTTTACTGTCTGGCCTTCTGGCAAAAATTCATGATGCACTACACCGTTGTAATCCATGAAAACCGTCAGCATTGCCTTCTTTTTTGACTGAAAACGACGTGGTTTTTTTGGTCTCGGCTCATTTGGTGAACGCCATTCACTTGCCTGATGTCTGGATTGCGTGTCGTACTCATAAACCCACGTCTCGTCTCCAGTAATGATCCTTTTGATGAATGTGGGATCGGATTCAGCCTCGCAAATCATGTCTTTTGCGACGTCAACACGGTCTCTTTTTTGCATGAAATTGAGGTCTTTTGGCACCAACTTTGCTGCAACACGTCGGAAACCCAAATCATTAACCACAATGTCTTGGGCGGATCCATAGGCAATGCTCAAGTCCTCCGCTATTTCTGTGATGGTTAAATTGCGGTTATTGACCAACATTTCTTTTACTTTATCAATTTTTTCACCGACTTTCGATGTCGATGGTCTGCCACTGCGTTCATCATCTTCGATTGATCTCGACCACTTCTGAACCGCTCGTGCCACTGGTAAACGACCGTTATTTTTAGAGAATCGTTGCCGAAACACTAATCCAACATTTCCAATGTCCGTGCGCCACTAAATCCGTTTTTTACGCAAAATTTAATACAAGTTCGTTGTTGCAAATTTAAATCCATTTCTGAAATTGTAAAAAATCGCCAACACACACAGAGATAGATGTACTCTTGGCTACGTAACTTTTGCAAATGTCAAGTTATGACACTAAGATTTAAAGGGAATATCAACAACAGATGTACCAATTTAACAAAAAAAAAACAGAACTCAAATCGGAACGATTGGAGCGCCACACGGTGGTTATTCCGGGAACTTTTTGTTCAAGGTAGTATTCTTCTTGTAACTCTAAAACGTTAGTCATGCTGCGGTGCACTAAAGAAATACCAATTAAATTCTATTTGTGCCCATTGTCAAACATACAAGAGCACAGTCTTCCACACACCTAAAAATTACTTCCTAGAGCATAACATTTACATGATCAGGATATTTCATTTTAAAATACATATAACAAAAAAAATTATAAGCAAATTTGAACAAATGAGTGGCATAATACGTGTGTTGTCGACGTGTGTCCTTCATTTTTCTCTGTAATAGAAAAAACATCACCATTTTCAGTAGTATAATCCATTTAACAGCCAAACCGTTACCATAGAAAGGAGGAATAATTTTTTCTTTTACTATATAAACACATATTAATAACTTGTAATTTTTTTCAATTAAAGTAAAATTCTAATGGAATTTAAAAAATAACATTATGAATTATATTTACGTTTCAACTGAAATATTAATGAGAAAATTTTAATATTACTAACATAAAAAATACTGGTTAAGGTATTAATTCATAATTGGATAAAGTTTCAACAATTATCATGATGAAACAATACCTTTTATTAATTGATAAGTGATACACGAACAGCATTAAGTAAACGTTTTTGATCGTATGATTCTTTTTTAAATATAAAATCAAAGTACAATGAAACAGTAACATACTTACTTTCTAAAAAGGCATATTTAAAAGTATATAAGAAAAACTAATCTACAGACAGACATTATTTTTATGGAAATGAATATTCAGCAAATATTTCATCTCTTGGGTAAACATCAATGAAAAAAGCACGTAATTGATTTGGCTAATATTATAAAAAACTTTCACACGTTACGGAAAATTCAGCTGTCTTTTTCAAATTGTTACTATTATATTTTATACTAAAACGTTCGTAAAATATGCTGTTAGGCAACTATTTAGTTTCAATACAAAATTGCTGCAGATATAGTGACTCTAACAATCATTTAGAAATGAATTCTTCTGCCTTGTTGCTGTAATTTCCCCCAAAATCTATAAGGATACAACTTTAAAAATACAATGTAGATGCTCCGTACACAATTTTTTTTTACTCAGCTACAATATAAAAAAGTAATGCTTTTTTCTAACATGTTTAACAATGGCATGTACCAAACTCGTACTCCTTAATACAATTGTTTAATTTATCCCAATGTTCCTTTAAATCAAACGTTTTTTTGCGAAAAATACATTTAAATGTACACCAACAATAGAAAGAGTCTCCTTAACCGTTATATAAAAAATAAAATTGCTTTATGTGAACCATGAAACATTTATAACCAAAGAAGTTTTATTATTTAACAAAATAATATTAATCCTTCTTTTAAATTTTCCTCACAATAGATTGCAAATAAAGGTAGTTCACCCTATGGCCAAGGAAGAGACAACTTAACATATCACAATAAAACAGTCAACAAATATTATTCTTGTATGTCATATGGCGTTAGCCGTGCTGCGGTATGTCTGATAATGTGCGCAAAAGAACTACCAAATAAATTCTATTCGTGCCCATTGTCAAACCTACAGCAGAGCAAATTCTTCCACACACTAAAAAATTACTTTCTACAGCATAACATTTACCTGATTAGGAAATTTCAAACCAAATTATTGATATATAGTATATGAAATATATAATAAACATAAAATAGTATATGAAAATTTGTATCATTATTGAAAAAATTAATGACATATTGCGATAACAGTTGACGTTAATCTTTAATTTTTCTCGGTTATAGA